>PVJS01007291.1:0-56661 GCA_004027185.1 Glis glis
AGTACCGACAGTGGGGGTGGCATTTTGCAAACACGTATGAGTACTTAGATACCATCTCTGTTGAGTCTCACAGGAGTCCTCAGGGGCAGATGCTACTTTAATCACCCTTATCATGCATCTTATTTATTTTTTTTTGTGGCACTGGGGATTGAACCCAGAGGCATTCTACCTCTGAGCTACACCCCCAACCCTATTTTTTTATTCTTTATTTTTATTTTGAAACAGGGTCCCACTAAGTTGCGAAGGGCCTCACTAAGTTGCTGAGGCTGGCTTCGAACCTGTGATCTTCCTATCTCAGCCTCCTAAATACTGGGATTACAAGCGTGTACCACCACTCCTGGCTATCATGCATTTTAGACACGGAAGCTTAGAGAGGCTGGGTAACTTGCCTGAAGTCTCTCTGGTAATACAGTGGTTGCGCCACGGCTTTGCGCTGGTCTCCCTTGATCCAAGTTTCAGGACTTGACCACTTCAACAGACACTCATTATGCTGGTTGGTGAAGTGACTAAGTTCACACAGGAGTGTCAGGATAGCACAGTCTGTGTCACCCCAGCATGACACTGTATTACTAAGGTGTAGTAGACATCACAACGCTCACCAACTCGGGTTTTCCTCCTTCCTGGGCACAGGCTGGGAATGTATTCCCTTCCTTTTTCGGACATGATTATGGTCATATGATTTGCTCTGAAAGGTGAAATGCTTGCAGAGGGAACGTACACCATCTATGCCCTAGTTCCCCGTGCTGCATTTCCCGACATACTGAAGAAGGCATATATTCCAGATAAAACAACTACAGCCTGGACCACGGAATCACTGCAGAGAGCGCAGTGTCTTGGAGAGCCACTGGAGCCCAGAACAACTTTTGTTTTTGGTGAGAGATAACTTTTGTCTGACTACACCTTTGGGCTTGAGGTTGTTTGTGGCCACGGCATTACCAATCTCATACTGACAAAGAGCATGCCTTAGCTTAACGACCACTCGTGGTTGCATTCTTCTTTCCCGGCTTGCCAGATTTTCTTTGGCTTGACCACAGAGACCTACTTGGATATCACTGCACGTCCCCAATACAAGATGCACCGTTTCCACTCCTCTTATTCCATGACTTTTAAGTGGAAAACTTCATTGGAGCATCTGAGAGAAAGGTGGTTTCAAAACGATTTTATCCAAAGAATAAGACAAACAACCAAGTTCACTGCACACAAATCCACTGCATGATGACCTATACCATCACTGTATTAAAAATAATATTGATAGAATATCTATTAAAATGGAGGCATGTATGGTTTGGGTTCCTGTAACTTATCAGAAAGAATAAATCTGCGATTGCATCTATCACCTAAAGAAACTTTTCAAAAGTGCATTTATAACTGGACAAGGTGGCACATGCTTGTAATCCCAGTATTTGGGAGGCTGAGACAGAAGGATCACATGTTTGAGGCCAGCCTCAGGAACTTAGAGAGACCCTGTTTCAACATAAAAACTATAAAAAGGGTCAGGGGTATAGCTCAGCAATAGAATGTCCCTGGATTCAACCCCCACTACAAAAAAAGTGTGCATTTACATATTACTATTTCAACTCTTTTGAAAATATTTCCAGCCTGAAGGCACTAGGTCAAAGCTGGGAAGGGAGAGAGACCACCCCCCCATGGAAGGCTGCCATGAGTGCTAGTCCCTTGCCAACATCAGAATGGTCGTTAGTCTTTTATTCCAGTCATCTACTGCCACGCAGACCTCATTGAAATTCTGAGAGCTCTGTCTTTGCCAAGCACACTCCAAAACCCAAAGATATTTCACATCAGTCATCTTCCAAGACATTGTGGCAAACGTTCTTCATAATTCTTAAAGATCCATCGACGTTCCTTTAAAGTGGAGCCATTTCCAGCCAGCGAGTTCTGCCCTGTGACATTTTGCTCTCTGAACTCTTGGCTCTAACACATCATGGGTTTTGAATAGTGGTTGGTCATTTTCATCCATATTGTCTCCCTGCAAATAGTCGAGAATGATTTTTCACGCGTGCCCTGCTCTTCTTTCTCTACCCAAGCTGAATTCTTCTCCAGGATATTCCTTAAAACTTAGCCGACTTCAGAAACTGAACCTAAAAGTTAGAGCTGCTGGGGAAGGCCAGACCTGTCCCAGGTAAGGGGACCTTTGCTGAAGACCTGGAGAGAGGACTATTGATTCTATGCCTGTACCCAGCTGTTGTGCTAGCATGGGGCAACACCCTAGCCTGGCTTGGCTTCAAGAAAGCACCTGGACAAGGGAACCCTGATCCAAAGGAAGAGAAGGGGGCAGGAGGTAAATGTGCTACAAGGTCATAATTAATCCAAGAAGTGGACCCCTGTTACACATCCATATGCAAACTACATGTTTAACTCAACAAAAGACATTTACAGAGCGTTTGCTGGGACATAGCTGAACACCGTGCAGGAGGCAGCTACCAGGGGTTTAGTTATCGATGCTCCAGGGCTCAGAACAGAGTCTTGAATTACCTGGTTCTATTGCTAAACACCCACAGTGAAAACCACACTCATTCCTGAAGAGCGAAGAGCTCCACCATTTCTTGGCAGTACACATGAAAATGGTCCAGAATTACCAACGGGTTCCTCACTTTGCCAACAGCCAGTTAGTAGAGAAGCGGAGAACAAAGCTTAATGGCTCAGAGAGTTTACCTTTCCAGAAGTCAGAAAGGATACCTGAGCTGCTTGTTTTTGGAAGGGAAGACGTTGTCTGGCCACTGGCTCCAATATGAAGACCCACAGGACTTCTGCTAAAATCTGAATGTTACCTGAGCAGGTGCAATTTGTGGGTCTACAGTCTGGGTTGAGGGCCTTTGATATTGTAATTCAAGTTTTCCCCTAGTCTGATAGGCACCAGAAATGGGCGGCTTGCTGAGCTTAGATGACCCCACACAACACTGTGCAAGCCTGAATATGCATCCTCAGTGAAGGGTCTGGATAAAATAAGAAGGGAAGGCAGTTTTAGAGGGGTCATGGTGAATGGCTCTGGCTGGGGAAAGACAAAGCAGGCCATGCAAGGTTGAACGGGGATTTATTCACTGAACACAGAGAGACCCTCTTGGAGCTGGAACCTGAGAAGAAACGCCTGCTCAGGGCAGGGCCCTCTGTGGGGGCTTCTCTGATCTCCAGAAAACTTCTCCCAGGAAGCGAGAGGGGCAAATCCAGCTGGCCACCTGTTGGTGTACAGCCTCCATCTAAAAATGATTTTAATATTTTCAGATGGTTGAAAAAAATACCAAAAGAAGAACAATATTTCATGACACATAAAATTAAAATTTCAGTGTCAAATACACTCTTTTAGGAACACGCCACTACTGTGTATTTACATCCATGCATCCACAGACGCGTGTGCTAAATGGTTGCCATGGAGACGTGCAGAGCCTGCAGGGCCTACAAGGTTCACTGCCTGCCCCTTTACAGAAAGAGCGCGCTGATCCGTGTCCTAAGCTGTCTTCCATAAACTGAGTTTTAAAAATATAGAGCTTTATTGGTGTGTTGTAATTATACATCTAGTAAGGTACAAAGTGATGCAAACATACGTACACACAGTACTTGGTGTGTTTCTCTCTGGTCTCACCCCACCCCCACCCCATGCATGTTAGTGAACTCGGTAGTGTTATCTTCATATATGGACATAGCATTATTTGGACGGTTTCCTTCTTCAAGCCTCTCTTTTCTTCTCCCCAAATCCTCTTCCACTATTCTACTGGTCTCTCTCCTCGTTTATTTTTAAGTCCCGTATTGTTTCCTATTTTCTCTCCAGCTTCCACATATGAGATACAGTATAGCATCAAATTAAAAAGCTTTTGGCCGGGCGTGGTGGCACACGCTTGTAATCCCAGTACTTTGGGAGGCGGAGACCAGAGGATCCGGGTTCGCGGCCAGCCTCGGCTCTCTCTCTCTCTCTCTCTCTCTCTCTCTCTCTTTCTCTCTACCTAGTGAGGCCCTCTGCAACTATGTGAGACCCGGTTTCAAAATAAAGTATAAAAAATAGGGCTGGGGGTGTAGCGCGGAGGTAGAACACCCCTGGGTTCAATCCCCGGTACCGCAAAAAAAAAAAAATTAAAAAGCTTTTGCATAGCATAGGAAACTAGAGTCTAAAGAGAGAGCCTACAGAATGGGAGAAAAATCTTTGCTGGTGACTCCTCTGCTAGAGGACTAATATCTAGAAAATACAAAGAACTGAAAAAACTTAACACTAAAAACACAGCAATCCAATAAAAAAGGGCCATCGAACTGAATAGATGCTTTTCAAAAGACGAAATGCAAATGGCCAATAAATATATTTTTAAAATGCAAACTGAGTTTTTAACCTGTGTCCGTAGCTAGTAAATAGTCTAAGCTCTAACGGAACAGCATTGCCTGCCAGCCACAAGCCATTTAGGAAGGTTCACCATGACTGTCCAAGTGTGTTTGCACGTTGTAGGCACTTTTCCTCCTTGTGTAATTCAAATGAAAGGGGGAAGATGTCACAGGAGAAGAGGAAATTCCATGAAGGGTCTGGAGGGTTCCCAGTTGGGGAGTGAGGGGAACGGATGGCACTCAGGATGGGTGGGGTACTTGGCTTATGTGATGGAAGAGAATTTCAGCACGAGCCAGTCAGAGACATAGATGGAAATTTACTTAGGAAAACAAGAAGCACACACTCAAGGCTACCTTGAATGCAGGTCACCTCCAGAGTGAGAGGTGCATTTGGGGGCTCATGGTTCTTCTTTTAAAGGAAACTTGGTACAGGGTGGGTATGGGAAGGGATGTGAGGATGGAAAGGTCAGGCCATTTCTCAGATCCTTAGGCTGATCATGGTCTCCATCACCTGATCAATAGGTAAATTGGAAAATCCCCTAGATTACAGGTTTTTCAAGGTATCATGTCTGCCATGTCTGCCTTACTAATGCACAGGGAATTATATTGTGTGTGTGTGTGTGTGTGTGTGTGTGTGTGTGTGTGTGTTGCTGTTATTGTCATTATTGTTGTTAACTTTAAGATGTATGGATTTCCCAGGAATTTGGGAGAGATGGGCCTGGAAGAAAAAAAAAACTGCTTTGGCAAGTAAAGGTAAAGAAACATTAGAACCAGGTTTTCTATACTAAAGTCATAGAGCCAGGTGTAGCAGTACATGCCTGTAATCCAAGACTTGAAAGACTGAGACAGGAGGATCACAGGTTAGAGGCTGGCCTCAGCAACTCAGCAAGATACTGTTTCAAAATAAAAATAAAGTAGAGCTGGGGTGTAGCTCAGAGGTAGAGCACCCTGGGTTCAATCTGCAGTATACCACACACACATGCGCAAAGTTATATTTTTTACCTATTTCTTTTATTTCTTCTATCCTACCCCAAAAAAATAAGTGGTTATACCTTCATATATGAACACAGAATTATTTGGACTGTTTCCTTCATCAAACTTCATTTTCCGCCTCTCCACCTCTCTGCTACTATCCCCTTCCACTATTCTACTGGTCTCTCTCCTCATTTATCTGAAGTCCTCTTTGTTTTCTATTTTCTCTCTAGCTTTCAGATCTGAGAGAAAACATATAACCCTCGACTTTCTGAGACTGGCTGGTCTTACTAAGCATAATATTCTCTAGTTCCATCCATTTTCCTGCAAATTGCATAATTGTGTTCTTCTTTATGATTGAGTAGAATTCCATCGTGTGTCTATACCACATTTTCTTTATCCATTAATCTGTTGATGGACACCTAGGTTGGTTCCATAACTTGGCTACTATGAATCGTGCTGCTATAAACATGGATATGCATGTGTCACTATAGTCTTCTAATAACATACACGAGGAGGGGGCAGTGAGGGAGATCCGGAAGGAAACACACCAAGTGCTGTGTGCATGTATGTTTGTATCACTTTGAATCTCACTGTGATGTATAATTACAATGCACCAATGAAATACAAAAAAAAGAAAGAAAAGAAAAAGGAGCAAGCTAACACTAAATCCTGGTCATTCTCACAAGCATAAAGAAATTATGACAGATTGAAATCCCTTGGCCACCCTCGTGCAGGTGTCTAATGGGGCTGAGGCCAGACCAGTGTCTCAAAGGACCCAGCAATGATGATGGGGGAAAGTATTTCCTGGGGCCACTGAAAGGAAGAGGATAACAGGGAGCCCTGGGCCAGAGAAAATAATAACATACAGAGGTGAGTCTGGGGGAGATGTATCATTTACTTTGAATGGCGCTGGAAACTACGCCTTACGATTGCAGATGACTACAATTACCCATTGTTCTGCTTACTATTTTGGTGAATCTCAATCTCCCACAATCGTTTAAGCTTCACATTTTATTTTTCTTCACCTTTCCTTGCATTAAAGCTTCCTACGTGTTTGGTTGGTTTTGAAAGGGCCATGTGAAAAGAATATTCTATCTTTTAATCCAGGAGAAAGTAAAGCAGTAGCTATTCACTTAAAATAGCATGAGCATTTTACAGGAGAGAAAAATGAAATGTTTCAAAACCAATCTGTTCAAATGGGATCATTTCTGCCCAACAACTCCCTTCAAGGTGCGTTCTCCCTTTCGCAATCTTTCTAAATGTTGAAAGGACCCTAGTAAGTCCTTGCTGCCATTTGGAAAGGTCAGCGTGTCTCTCGCTTGGTTTCCCTGTTCCCAGCAACCAGAAATACCATATCACACACCACACACACATACACACACACACACACACACACACACACACCATAAATTTACATAGAGCACCACATACACACCGCACACCACACATCCATATAAATATGCACTCCCACAACCAACCACAAACACACAGACACACTACCCCACACAAACACATACATATATTCACAGCACAAAGATACATACACATCTACCCCACACCGCAAGCTACCATACACATGCACACATCATACACACCACACACACATACATACCACACTGCACACACACAATACACATACTACACGCACCACATGCCACACCTGATACCAAGTACCCCATACACATACAATATGCATCACACCCTCTACCACAGGAGACATACGCATTCATACCATACAACACACACACACACACACACACATATCCCACACATATAAACATGATAGATACACTTCACACACATACAAATCTATACCATACAATGCATGCACTGTATACCCACGCCCACACTACACACACCTACATATGCCCCACATACACATACCCCACACATACGTGCACACACACTCTCTACACTCTCTAGAACTCACCCTGGCACACCACACATACACACCCTTTGATTCCTATAAAATAAAAATAATCCTAGCTGGGCATGGTGGCACACGCTTGTAATCCCAGTATTTGGGAGGCTGAGACCGGAGGATCTGGGTTTGCAGCCAGCCTCAGCTACTTAGTAAGGCCCTCTGCAACTTAGTGAGACCCTGTTTCAAAATAAAGAATAAAAAAATAGGGCTGGGGGTGTAGCTCAGAGGTAGAATGCCCCTGGGTTCAGTCCCCAGTACTGCAAAAAATAAAAAATAAAAATAATCCTGACCTCATTTCCCTGCAGACCCAGACAGAGGCATGGCCATGACCCAAGATGACACAGGGAGGGATGTAGAGGGAGCTGGGCCTTTGGCTCATCGTTAAGCTGGTGAGAGAGAATGTGTTCAAACCCTTATCTGAAGCCTCTGGCTTCTTTCTCACAGCTTTACATCCCTTTGTAGTAAGCTTTTGAGATGCACGTAGTGAATAGAGGTGCTACTAAGAGAGGGTGACGTCAGTCTCAAGGCAGTGACACAGAGGCCGAGTCACCCATCCAGAAGCCCAGGCTCCGAGAGGAGGACACCTTTGAAGACTGTCCTCTCCCGTCTCCGGCCCTGGGTCTTCCAGTTATGGGCTCACTATTAAAACAAGAAAAGCTGTTGGTTTATATTTTGAGTTTCCCAAAAGCTCTGGTGACCAGCCTGAGCCACACACTTCCCAAAGCCTGGCCAGGAGCCCCTCCACGTGCCTGCACCCACCTCCATTCTCCTGGTCTCAGGAGCTGCCTCCAGGCCAGTCATGGTTAATTAACCCACGTGCTTCCCCAGCTCTAAAGGGCCCTCCCATTTTCCTCTGGGTCCAGTGAAAGAGGGCTGTGCCTGCACTGCTCCTGAGGGGAAAATGCTGGGACCCCCGGTGCCCAACGAGGAAGCAGACTTTGGATAGGTGAGGCAGCCAGGCTCCAGGCAGGAGCACAGCTGGCTGGTCAGCAAGTGCAGCACACAGCCCTGTGGTGAGGGCGATACTGCATCTGGAGGGCGACTTCCATCTCTGAGAAGTGAATGCTGCACAGTACCCCCGCCCTGAGGCCCGCGGGGCAAGCAAGAAGCACACAAGTGACAAATCACCCTGGAAATGCAGTCACTGTCATCACCCCCGCCCTGTCCCTGCTGTGCTTTCTCTCTTAAATATCCTGCACATTCTCCATTTGTTTATTGTGTATTATGCTCTGCAGCAGAACACAGGCCCCAGGAGAGCATTATTTTGTCTTGTTCATAGCTGTGTACCCAGCACCCAGGACAGTGCTTGGTATTCAGTAGGTACTTAATAAATATTTATTAAGAGAAAGAAAAGGGGTCATTAGATATATATTAAAAAGGCCCAGCCAAAAAACGCAGGCTTGGGGAAATTGAGTTTCCAGTCCCCACCCCCAAGAGCACAGCTAAGGGCTGGGTGCTCTTCATACAGGCTGCAGGAACCTGGGGCTGTGCTGGTTGCTAAGGTGATGCCCCAGGCTGCTGGGCTCTTTGGGGTGCTGGCATCTCCTGGGGACAGAGTAGTCTAAGTATTCGTAAGAGAACGGCAGGAAACATCTTGAAAAATCTCTGTGCAAAAGAAACCCAGAGAATCACTTTGATTCCTTTGGTCTTTTGATGTGGGGACGGACATCTGCATGATTTTTCATGGTGCTTTAAAGGCCCCTGGCTGAGAGCCCAGCTGCATTTTCTAGTCTGTTCAAAAGTCTCAGGCCCTGTCATTTGTGTGACACCTCTACCCTCATTAGACTTAAGACCTCCCTTCTATAGGAGGTAGGTCTGAAACACAGGAAGTCGGAACAGATGGTGAGCCCTGTGTTTAGATACCCTGGAAGGCTCATGTGCAGTGGATAGTCCCCCCTTCCCTCTCCAATGGCCCTGGAATTGCCAGCATTTGATGCCACACCTGCAAATACAGTCATTGTCTGCAAGACCAGGGCAAGGACCTCCGTAACAGATGGATATGGCCAGAGGGCAGACATGTGCACTCCATCCCAAGGACAGGGCTAGTGATTGAGGTGAGACTCTGGGGAAGTTTTGTGGAGAGGAGAGGAGATGCAGAATGACTCACCATCTTTCACTCCATTGGCTCCCTTCAACTTCAATTTCATTCTTATTCTTTATCACCCACCAGTATTGGTCAGGGGCACCTCTGGGTGCTCAAACACAAAGAGGGGCATTGGTTCTCTGTGCACCCCCACCTGGCAGACAGGGTCAGGGAAGGAGCTAGGGTTAGTGCCAAAATCAGCCCTGCAATTGGTTTCTGTCTCAGTCAACATTCTTGCTGCTATAATCCAAAGACCCGGCCATGCAACTTAGAAGAAGGAAGATTTATTTGCTCACAACTTTTTAGAGATTCTGGATCCAGTCCATGTGAGTCCAGGATCTGAAGCTCAGGGCATGATGGTAGGAAGTAAGAGAGAGACAGAGACAGAGACAGAGAGACAGAGAGAGAGAGAGTCAAGCTCCACTCTCACATTGTGGGGGATGAAAGCAGAGAGAGAACACAAGCAAGCAAGGGGATTCAAAGACACAAGTACAGTACCTAATGCCACACCTCCAGGGATCCACCTTCTCTGGCCAAACCCCAGCAGCCTAGGTTACCACCCAGCAAATCCATTACAATAGATTTATCTACTGATGAGATTACCTCATGACTCAATTACATCAACTCGGAACACCAATTTATGAGCTCTTTAGGGGACATTCCATATCTAACTATAACAGTTTTCCTGGAAAGAGGATGCATGTCTCAGGGAAGGAGGCTGCTTACCCTCTTGGAGAGTAGATGCATGAGCTGAGGAGAGAGAGAGAGAGAGAGAGAGAGAGAGAGAGAGAGAGGAAGGGGACAATCTCAGGAGGAAGAATTTTTCAAGCAGGAGATGTTCATGGCAAGGCTGGGGTCTGGGCAGGTCAGGGAGGAGCCAAAGCTCCATTATCAGCTGGGTTCTGAGGAGCAGTCATATCTACAGGACAGCACCCATGTCCCAAGGGATGAAAGTGCTCTGTGGGCAACACCAGCTGGGAAATGCAGAATCAATAATACTCAGCAGATAGTATTCTGGCATGATGCCCTGGTACTCTCAGTATTCCATCCCTGAAACTCTCAAAGGGGGGTGCATACCTCACACAGACCTCACATCCCTGTTCACTCTAGGAATAACTACAGAATGTTTCATCCTCAGGTCCTACTCAGTTCTTCAGTGAAATACCAATAAATGAAATCAGATTACAGTGGATAAGAGTGACCAGGTGTAGACAAGTGGTTTTTTAATCTCACTGCTAGTGGATGAACAGAGTGATTGCTAGACACCAAGTGAGTGGTGTGGGGAGAAGATGGATCTGCGGAGAATGAGGACAGCAGAGGGATGGCTCATGGGGCAAGCACCCAGCAGGGCTGGAGACCACAGGCTTTAGGGATGTGTGGCATGACTCTAACTTTTTCCTGGAACCATGGACAGGATGGCTAAGCTTTCTGTGGCTGACAACCACTGGTAGCCATGTAGCTGCACAGGAGATGGAGATAAAATGAATGGACAGACTTCAGGGGCTCAAAGCAATCTCCTGGCTCAGGTGGTGGAGGTGAACCTGGAGGGTGGGGTGATGAACTTACAGTGAGAGCGTATGGAGCACATAGAAAAAGAAAAAGCTCTACTAACACTAAAAAAAGACTTAACTCCTGAAGCACCCCTGGGCATGGTGCACCATACCTGAGAATAATGTGCAAAGAGCAAATGTAACTCTCAGAGCATGCACGGTTGTGGTGTGACACATCCAGGTATCGTGGGTAACAGGCAGTGCCTGGCACAAGATGGAGCCCCCAGGAATGAGAGGCACTACCACAGCTACAATGCCCGCCACCCAGCTGTAACCAAGATACACCTTGACATCCTCCTTGACAAGATACCAATGCCAACGCCTGGCAACCTGAAGACTAACTTCATTCTCACTGCTTTCATCCAAAACACCTGAGCACCACATCTCAGAGGAAGGAAGATTTATTTACTCACAATTCTGGAGATTTCAGGGGCTCAGTCCATGTCAGTCCCGGTTCATCAACAGAGTTCAGGGCATGGTGGTGGGAGGCAGAAAGAGGGAGAGAGCGAGGGCTCTGCTCTCACATCATGGAAGCCAGAAGCAAGAGAATGAGCAAGGGGAGGAGGAACCATATATAATCCCAAGGCCACACCACAGAGACCCCTCCTCAATCAAGCCCCACCTCCAACATGGCTGCCTTGTTTCCATGAGGTATGGGGGATGTTCTAAATTCAAACCACAAGAGTGTCTGAGACCAATGCCCTACAGCTTTGTCCCCTGTGGAGCCCTGCCACCTTGACAATACTGATCATGGGGCTGAATGGTGCTGTTAACAATCTGGAAATTCTGCACTTTGGACTTCAGTGGAGACCACACCGGATCCTCCCCTCTCAGCATGGTAAGTGCTCACCAGTTAAGATCAGCCTAAAGACGTGACCTGAGACCCCAACACAGCCAGCTGAACTCCTCCACTAGTGGACTGCCCAACCAGCCTTTCCAGGTTGTACTAATCCCTATTCTCTCTCCACCCTAAAATATTCTAAGTTTTGTGACGTGTTATAATTGTGTGGAATATTAATGAATAAAGAACCTCAGTCACCATTGCAATAAGCATTCTTGAAACCACCGAGACCGTGTTTTGGTTGTTTCCAAGATAGAAATCCACTCAGAACAGAGAGGCTATAACAGCCACCACTGCCTGTATCCCCAGGGTCTGGGGGAAAGAGAAAGTCACAGCCTAGCAATGCCAGTGCCTCAGGAAGATGGAAAGGCGGGCTTCGGACAAGAGGAGACTCTGCTGGGAATCATGTGCTGTCCTGTGAGGAGTGGAGCCCACTGCCAGGGGAGGAAATCAAAAATGGTGCCTAAGTGACCTTCCATCCAGAGAGCAAAGAGGAAGCTCCTGCAGTGGGCAGGGCTGCCTACTTTAATGACTTAACATTTGCTGCAGAGATATTTCTGTACATGTTACTACCCAAACGAAGATATGTTCAGGAAAATAATATGTATAAGATCCGTATGATTACATATTCCAATGAAAGAGTTGAAAGAGTACTAATATTTTCAAGTCTATCCTTCTGGAATTTGTTTTGAAAATATTAAATTACATTATTTTAACCTGATACACATACATTATGCATATTTATAGAGTACTGTGTGATGTTTTGATACATGTATACATAGTCCAAATGTATATATGTTCAAATCAGGGTAAACTCATCTATCTCCTCAAACATTTATCTTTTCTTTATAGTAAAAACATTCAAAATCCTCTCTTCTAGCTTTAAAAAAAAGTACATTAGCATCCTCTACAGTTACCCTACTGTGCAAAACCATACCAGAACTTCTTACTCCTAACTAGAACTTAGTGCACATTCGTCTGCCTTCCTATACTCTATTATTTGGGGGTATCTTTAGCTAGGGTATTTTGCTATGTTGCAAAGGCTGGCCTTGAATCCCCATGCCCAAGCAATCAACCCACCTCAGCCTCCCAAATAACTGGGACTATGGGCCTGTGTCCCTGTGTCCAGTTTACTCCATTTTGGACATGTTTTTCTTTACTTGCTATGCTAAGGAAGTCTTCTTTTCAACAGACACCACTTTAAGAGTTACTAACTAGTTAATTGAAAGCAGGCAGTATTTCCATCAGATAAATGCTCTTTCCAGATTTTCTCTATCACCGGCATATGGTGCTGAAGAACTTTGTTCTGAATTCATTGATCTCCGTCTGATTGTTTCCTAGGAGAAGTTTCCCAAAGTGGTTAGCCGGGTCAAAGAAGAAGTATATTTTGATTTCTTAATATATTTTGCCAAGTCATTGTCTGTGAAGCTTGCAATTAATTTACCCTCCCAACACCAGGTCATAATATATAGTTCCTTATCATCTCTGACAATTTCACACAATGACTGAAAAAAAATAAGGTTTCAGGATAGCTCTATGAGACATACAGGGCAGATTTTGTTATTATCCTTTTCAGAAAGAAGAAAAACAAGAAGCCCAGAGAGAGGATGAAGATTTAATTTAACACCCTACAGCTGCAGAACCTAAACCCATCCAAGCCTCATTCTTTCCACTGTGATAATCCTAAGGTGATTTTTTAACCTTTGGGTTTTGGCTCTTTTAACATTGACAAGTACCCCAAACTTTCCACGAGTACTTTCTCGTTCTTTTCCTCTTTCGCTGTTTCTGTGGTCCTTCCCTCCTTCCCTTCATGTCCCCCCTCACTTGAACTACTCCAGAACATTTCAACTGGTAGAAATAGCAATGAAACAGGCATTTAGATGCACGGTGCTTACTGGGCATCGGGCGCTGGGCCATATTCATAAGAGGAAACACTGGTCTATTTAGAGTGGACTTAAACACATGTTTTCACCTCATTATCAGATATGCTTATTTTTGCACTTTGCCAATTCGATCCACTCTGCTGAGGACAGGACTTGGAACTCCAGCTCCCTGGGCTCAGGGGTGAGGGCAGCAAGCTCTGTCATGCCCTCGCCTGACTCTCATCATGGTCATGGTGGTTTAAGCTACATTTTAGGGCCAAGTAAAAAACAGACCCTGGGCAAGGTCTGTCCAGGTTGATGGAGCCCATTGAGATTTAGGGATACAAAATAAACCTAAGACCCTAACTGTTAAGGATATTCAACCTTGAAGCCTTCACTCCACCCAAGCCTTGGGTTACACAGGACAAGAGGTGGAATTTCATTAAGAACCCAGATGCACACACAATAAATGTGGGGTGGAATGAGGATGTGGGGCTGGAGGGTGGGGGAGGCTGGCCTCTAGAGCCACAGAGGACATTCTAAGCAAGGCTCTTTCAGGGGCAGCAAAGATGGCTCAGCACAGAGGGTACCTCTTCCCTCCAGATGGGGGAGGAGGGCACAATCTCAATGCTAAAGAGAGGCAGGCAGGGAAGCAATGTTTCTTATTTCACTCGATAGTAAGCAGAAAGGGAAAGCGAGGTGTCAGCATGACTCTGCACCCGGAGCCCCGGATTGCAATGCTGGCTTTGCTACGAGCCAGGAAATTTGTCTCAGCCTCAGTTTCTTCACCTGTAACAAGCACGGTGTGTGGCTCACGGTGTCTGGCAGAATTGGCAGGGAGAAGATGCAGCAGAGAGCCTGCAGCCGGGAGAGGGAAGCAGCCGATTGCTTTTATTCTAACTGGTAGGTGGACCACACACAGGCAGAAGCATGGAACCCTCTAAGTGAACATTTCCAGAAACATGCCCCTCCACCCACAGAAGCCCAAGATGGGACCACAGCAGCTCTGGGTTATGGTTGCCATTTTGCTCCGTGCCCTTCCAGTATGTCTACCAGGACGGGTCTGGATGGGTTCAGCCCTGGGTGGACTCAGCAGCCTTTAGTGCCTGTAAGGAAGTATTGAGATCCACCTCTGGGATGCTGGCCATTCCTAATGCTTAAATAGTCATCTCTCAGGAGTACTTCTAAGCTTCCGATCTGAAATCAAGGCCAGAGCTGGGCTGACGTTAACACCTTGTCTCCACAGTCTCTATTCTCCATGCCGAATGCTCCGTGGCATACCCCGCTTTTCTGCAGCTGGCTCAGGGAGAACGTTGATGCCGGCAACAAAGAAAGCTGCTTTCCGCTCTATTCGGCTGGCACAGGGAGGGGTCCCTGGAGGAGCAGGTGACCATTGGTGCTGCTGCTCCCATGGAAACCCAGCCTGCAGCCAGCCTTCAGGGTTAACACCGTTCACCATGTTTAAAAAACTGAGAAACCCACCAGCCAGCGTTAGCAATTCAGAAAGAGCAGGTCAAGATTTAATCACAGGAAGGGACAGCTAATTCGTGAGGATAGCCTTCCTACTACGGGTGACCCCCGGCCACCTACAGAAGTTCAAAAGTTACCCATGATGATTTTCACTCTGGCAACATCGTTGAGAACAAAGAAAATTCGATTTATTTGGTGCTAATTAGGGTTGCAATCCCAGAAACACACATTCAAGCAGTCTTGAAAACGTCCTCCAAGGACTTACAAAATGGCAGTTGCGTTTACGGCTTTCATCTGCAAGGACGTTGGAAATGTCACTTACTAGTCAGGAGCTAAGATTGATGTTGGCCAAAGTTGAGCTGTTTTGTAGGACAGGGGTTGAGTGTGTTCTTGGTCTCTGGGTATTTTGGGGAAGAGGTTCCTTGTACAGAAGGCCAGAAGACGTTCACAAAAGTGTTTCAGGAAACATAGGCTTGGCCCAGGCCAAAGGTCAGTTCACATGGGGCAAGTGGGTCTGTCTAGAGCAGTTCACAGGTTCACTGCAGACATTCCTAAGATCAGATTAACAATGGTTTCCTGAACCAATGCTACTCCATTTTCATTTTCTTCCTTGACATTGGCCATTGTCTTCTGAAAACTTTTTTTTTTGCTTTTTCTTTTTGTTTGTTGTTGTTGTCTATTTTTCTCTACTCAAATAAAAATGAATAAATAGATCAAGCCTATGTCTTCAATCACTGCTATTCATTGAAATTCTTTTTTCTTTCTAAAAACCTCACGAGTTTAGTGGAAGTACCCGTGGCTATCTGGAGACTCTCATCCACAATACCAACTTTCACAATGCAGAATAATGTGTAGTTAAAACATGCATAGGGCCTATTTGTTCACTGAAATAATTTTCTTCAATTATTCAAAATTTCCGTGAAGTTCACTCTACCTATTCGAATACCCATATAAATAATATACCAGAGTAAGAGAATGAATGAACATATGAATGAATGAACCCTTTCAACTGTACTAGGAAAGAAGAGACGTGCTCTTACAAGAATTACCAGCAGCCTCCTGGTGCGCTGTGAGGTCATTAGGGAAATTACTAACAAAGCAAAGCTGTAGAAAATGCATTTCTCCAGAGTTTCAACTGGGGAAGAGGGAAAAGTCCTAGAGATGGGTGGTGGTGATGGCTGCACAACAGCGTGAATGTATTCAGTGCCACTCAACTCCACATTTAAAATGGTTACGTTGGTAAAAGTAGATCTACTGTATGATCCAGCTAGCCCAATTCTGGGTATATATTCATAGGAATGGAAGACGGCACACCAAAGAGATAGTTACATTTCCACGTTCATGGCAGCAATATTCACAAGAGCTCAGATATGGAATCAGCCTAAGTGTCCATTATCAACAGATAAATGAATAAGGAAAATATACATAAGGTAATATTATTCAACTATAAAGAAGGAGGAAATCCTGTCATTTGTAGCAAAATGGAGGGAACTGGAAGACATTATGTTCAGTGAAATAAGTCAGACACACAAAGACAAATACCACATGTTCTTTCTCATATGTGGAAGCTAAAAAATGTTGACTTGAAAGTAGAAGAGTGATCAACAGAGGTTGGGAAGGAAGTGGGGGAACGCAGATAAAAAGAGGCTGGGTTCGATCAGTACATGCTATATGAAGGTATGAAAATATTACTCTGAAGCTAATTAATATGTACATGTCAATAAAAATTTTACAAAACCTTAAAGTTCCCAAAGCATAGAAATGATAAATGTTTAAGGAGATAGAAATGCTAGTTACTTTGGTCATTAGACGTTGTATACATGTATGGAATTAACATACTGTATCTCACAAATATATACAAATATCATGTGTCAATTACAAATTTAAAAAGAACATTAGGTCCTCTGATCATTAAAAGTAATTTACCAATTGGTCTTTAGACGACCCATCTCTAATGGTTTGGATTGGGGGTAACCCCCAGTCCTCATGGAAATGGGGTGACAATGTTGGAAGTGGGAATTGGTTGCAATCTCAGTAGTGGATAAATCCATTATAACGGATATATCTGGGTGGTGGCCCAGACTGGTAGGTAGGGTGTGGCTGGAGGTGGGCCCTGGGGTTGCAACCTTGAAAATTATATATGGCTGCTCCCCCATTGTTCTTTCTTGCATCTGGACTCTATGATGTGAGAAGAAAAGCCTCTTGCTCTCCCTGTCTCTGATCCCACTGCCACCATGTTCTGAGATCCCTGGTCCCTAGCCTCACATGGACTAAACCGTGAGCAAATACATCTTCCTTTCTCTAAGTTGTATGGTCAAATCTTTTAGATTATAGCTGTGATAATGCCCAAATGGGGCACTTTGCAAAGCGTGGAGCCAAGGTTGCAAGAAAAAAAAAAACTGAAATTTAGAAATGCCAGAAATGTGGAATGACTGTGAGAAAGGCTGCAAGCTGCCTTGGAGCCATGACTCCAGGGAGCCATGGAGCTGGACTGAAAGAGCCAGTACACTGCCCATTGCAATCAGCCAGGCCACAGGAACAGGGCTGCCAAGGAGAGCCCTTTGGAGATGGCATCTCACCACCATTGCCCCAGGAGCCAGAAATGGAGCCATAGGATTAAATACTTGCCCTGCTGGATTTTGCTACTGTTTTGGTCCCATTCCTTCTTCCCATAGTCCTATTCTTCCCTTTGGAATGCAAATGTTTACTCTTTGACTTTGTATGTTGGATGCATGTAACTTGCTTTTTATTTTGATCTTCATTTTCTTTTACAGGAGCTCACAAGAGTTCACTTTGAGTCTCAGAGGAGACTTTGGAACTTTTCAATAACACTGGAACTGTTAAGGCTTTGGGAATTCTTGGAGAGGACTAAATGCATTTTGCATTGTGAGGTAGCTGTGAGGTCTAGGGGACCAGGGGTGGAGTGTAATGGTTTGGATTTGGGGTGCCCCCCAGCCCTCACAGAAACAGGGTAGCAATGTTGGAAGCAGGGCTTGTAATCTCAGTGGTAGATAAATCCACTGTAATGGATTTATCTGGATGGTAGCCCGGGGATTATATATGGTTCCTCTTCCTCTTGCTCTCTTTCTTGCTTCCAGCCTCCCGGATGTGAGGTGCAAAGCTTTGTAGTCTCCCTGTCTCTGATCCCTCTGCCACCATGCCCTGAGATTCGCAGCCCCTGGCCTCATGTAGACTGAACAGTGAGCAAATAAATCTTCCCTCCTCTAAGTTGTATGTCGAGTCTTTTAGATTATAGCTGTGAGAACATTGACTAATTCACCATCTAAGCTATCACCCTGTTCATTTTCTTTATAAAATTTGCCAGAAAGATTTTAAAAATGGTTAAGTTGGTCAATTTTATGCTAAATGTGTTTTATCACAATTCAACAAAAAAGAAAATGTGCTTCTTCTCAGAGTTTAACACACGCGAGTCTGGAAGTTTGTAATTTACTTCTAAATTTGGGAACCGAGATTTCTCAGTCTGCTCCAAACTTGGCAGACGTCCTCCTGTCCCTAATTACTCTCAGTTGGACCTGATGCAGGTCGTTGCTTTTCCACGGGTGACGTCTTTATTTGCGCAACATTACACTTGGAAAAACAGCCCAGACTCCATCCTGTGGGGTTCCCTCCATGTGGCATCTCTTACATCCACATTCTCTTCACAGTCAAATCTAAGTTTCACTCTCATATATCCCACTATGACCCACTGAGGCCACAAGAGATAAAAGGTGACATAATGCCCAGTATGGCCAGGTATTTGAGAACCACAGGGTCTATCCTCCTCCTCGCTCCCCACTGCTCCCTGGTCCAGAGTGAACACTTATACTCCGCTGCTGGTTCCTGAATAGGCAGGACGTGCTTGCAGAAAGCCAAGTCATCTCCAATAGCTCCACATGGGCTTGTCCACAGAACCCACCTGGCATCGTGCACCCAGCCTAGCTCACGGGGCAGACACCATCCTGAATGTATCTTCCTGAATGGGCCAGCCAGGGCCAGCCCTAGCTGTTTGCACACTTCACACAACTGGAATCTTAAGATAAGTGCTGTTTGTGTCTGGAGATTCATCCATGGTGGTTTGCACCCTTCTAGGTCATTTGTCCTCCTCGTTCTGCACTGTGCCTTTGTGTGAATGTTTCACAAGGCATTTACCCATCCTCCTGTTGATGGACGTGGGCACTTTCCAGATGGAGCTATTATGCACAATGCTACTCTGAGCAATCTACACGTCTTTGGAACATATGTGCATTGCTGCTTGTAATCTTATTAGGCAATAATTAGCTCCTCCTTGTTTTTTCTTTAATGAGAACCCAGTATAGATTTTATTTGGATTTGTTTCCTTAGTACCCTAGACAGCTGTATCCTGATTTTATCTTTCTTGGTTCCCTGGGTTAGCAAAAAAAATAAAAATAAAAACGTTTGTGTTGAAATTGCATTCCTATGAGCAAATATAATTCTAGCAGTTCAATATTATATCCAATTATAAATTTTTGAGGCTTGGAAGCCAATGTCTAATTGAATGAATCATAACAAGCCATTTTCCCAGAGGGTCTTGATCAGGATGCTCTTTCCACGTACTTGATGAGGCCGTCCAGCACTGCGGTCCCCAAGTGGAGAATGAGTTGAAACAGTCAGCCTGTGCATTGCACCGACTGCCTCTCATTAACTGGCTTTGGTGAGTGGCCAGGGTAACACCAGGCGCTGCTGGGAGCCCCATCGGAGCCGGTCTGGGTGATCTGCTAGCTACTTGGCCAGCGACCAGGGAGAGAGGGTTAGGGTGACCGTGCTCTTCCCTCAGCCTCATTCTCCCCTGTGACGATGAAGGACTATGTGTCAGGGCTTCTACATCTTCCTCTGCAGGATGGAGCCCTGCTGCCTGTGGTTCCAAGAGCTGAGAAACCTGCTGCAGCTCCCCTCCCCGGTTCTGTGCTTCAGAGCACTGCGTGTTTATTCCTGGGTGCAAGGAGACTGTCTGGACAGCTTCTCACCTCCCAGAAATGCAGGCTTCAGAGAGGAAGATTGCGAGGTTTTTAGGAATGGCAGAAGGGAAGCACAAGACTAAGGGGATGCCCAGCCGCACTCTGCCCAGACATTCCTGGCTCCTCAGCATGGCCACCAGCCCAAGGATGGACTCCAGGTACATTCTCCACCTCCCCTGCACCAGTTGGCCTCCATAGTCTCTCCCCCTCAACCTCTGCTAGCCTGATCCAGTGATCAAAGTGGGCCTCCCTCCACCACCCTGTGATTGCAAAATTCTGCCCAGGACCTATCTGAGCATGATGAAGGTGTTACATGTCGTCCACGGTGGCCCTCAAAGTGCTGGAGTCCTCTCGCTGATCTCATGGAAAGTCATGCAGTACTTCCCACTGCACCACCCAGCACCTAAGAGTACTCCTGCCTTTTAGCAGAGTCAAACCATTCCTATTGCAATCACCTGAATCAATATGTCCTTATGTGTTTAATTTCTGGTTTTTATTGAACTGGGGGGTTGAACCCAGGGGCATGCTACCTCTAAGCTATATCCCCAGCCCTATTTTATTTTAATTTTGAAACAAGGTCTCACTGGGTTGATGAGAGTCTCACTACTTTTGAGGCTGTCCTTGAACCTGTGATCCTGTCTCAGCTTCCCAAGTACTGGGATTACAGGTGTATGCCACCACACCTAGTTTACATAACTTTCAGATAATTGATTTGAATGGTTTAAGCGACTATGGTTGTGGTAACTTATTATGGTAGCAATAAAGAATTAAAAGATACGTTTTCAGTAGGACAAGCAATCAAAACTTTTGTAATTATTTGTTCTCTGTGTGTGTGTGTGTGTGTGTGTGTGTGTGTGTGTGTGTATAAAACCTGCCATGACCCCTATAAGACAAAAGGTTGAATACAGGTATTTTCCATTCTTAGACTTCAAAATGCTTAAAATTCTCACCCATACATTACTGGTTGTCTCTCTGATATAGACCCAAATAATGCTTCTCTATGCTACTGTTTCAAGTACTCACTCAATACTATTGAGCGTCTGCTGCCTGGCAGGCAGCGTCCCACTGCTACAGAGGCTGCACTGAACAGTGTGGACACGGTTTTGCCACTTTGGGATGTCAGAAATATATGGGGACAAATAACACATTAAGAAGCAATAGACAATTTTTCAATCACTCACATCTATTCTCTCCAAAAAAAAAACACCTTGATTTTATTGCCTTCAGAATCACTTTTGAATTTCTGTATGTTTAGAAGAATCCATCCACAAACTTGAGTTCACATTTGCCCCAACGCGTCCCTTCATGATTCCTTTGTAATTATAGTGTATCCCATGTTTTAGCATGAATTAGAATCATGTGGAAAGGCATGGGGGTGGGAGCCACACTCTGAGAACCTCTGTTCTAAGCAAAAGAAAGGATGCCAAAAAGACCAAAGGTTTACCTATCCAAGTCGACATGGTGAACCTGCCCTGATGGCAGCTCTCTCTACACTGAGTGTGGGGTGCACCCAGCAAAACTGATCACACAATGTGCTTTGTGCACTTTATTTGCTAGAGGCCAGCTTTTTCAGCCATAGCAATAGCATTTCCTATTTTTTAGCTGCACATGCCACCATCCACTGTAACTACTCTATTTTTCCAGAATCCCTTGCAGCTTGGTAAGTCCATGTGACCTCATTTAACCCGTTACCTTCTTAAAGGTCCTGTATTCAAACACCACTCATGGCTTTGGGGATAAGGATCAACATATGAATTTCAGGGAGATGCAAGCCCATCCATAACACATATACACATACACATATATGAAGGCTTAAACTGCATGCATATATGCAGGTGGAAATGCACAACGGTGCAAACACTTTGAAAAACAGTTTAGTAATATCTTAATTATTCATCCACTTACCTTATTACTTGGCCATTCTAGTGCTGGGTACTCGCCCAAGAGAAATGGAAACACATAGTCATGCAAATAAGGATTCCATAGCATCTTTCTTTGTAATGGCCTGACACTAAAAAAAAGACAAATTTCCATTGATAAGTGAGTGAATAAACAAATTGTTATATATCTATTTGGTGGGATATTACTTGAGAAAGAGAGAGAAAGGAAGAGGGATACAGAGGTACAGAGGAAGAAAGCGAGGGGGAGAGGGAGGCAGAACAAGTAAGCTCTCTCTCTCACTCATGTGTGTGTATGTATATTCATATATATATATATATATATATACATATATATATATGAATCTCAGTCACTATGCTGAGTGAAAAAAGTACACACCACTTCATAATTTTATTTATATAAAATTCTGGTCTCAGAAATTAGATCAGAGTTTGGTTGTCTGGGGACGGAAGAAAGCTTTGAGAGTCAACGAACATATTTGCCATCTTGAGCACGATGACTGATCACAAGTGTATACACATGTCACTTTTGATCAAATCATGCATTTCACATATGTGCATTGTTCATCACTAGTACAAAGAAGTCGTGATAAAATGTATACTCTTGCTAATCAGGACATCTCTGGCTGGCAGCCTGCACACGCTGTGTTTACTTCCCAAGGAGAGGAGCAGTCCTTGAGGTTGGACGCTGGGTAGAAGCACCTGCCGACCATGCACAGAAAAGGGAGGGGAGCGACTGGAGCCAGTTTTCACTGTGATCCTCCGCAACTGATATGCATTCTTAATTGGCACTACACAATCGACTTGCTAGTCCCTGTTTGATGATACTTTACCAAGCATTTACTGAATGCTTTTTGTAAGCTGATCCGTGGAATACTGGAGAGCTTCTGTCTTGTTTTGAGTCTGGCTTCTTTAAAGAATTATCTGATCTCAACTCCATTTATTAAGAAATGTGCAATGTGTAATTTCAGTATTCCACATTACATGTCCCTTTACATGTGACACTACAGAAAACTCAAGAGGAAAACAAATGAATATAATTTTAATGAGTACCATTAAAATAATGAGTATCATTAAAATAAGATTATTTCATAGAAGGAAAAATCACTTTTTTAAAAAGCCATAGCTGTACTTCACTTTAATGAAAGTTAAATACTACTTCTGTACTACCCTCAAGTAAAATTCTCTGTAAAAACTTCACAGTATCTTCGGAGAAATTGCAGTCTCATCAGTATCTATTTCCAAGGGACATTTATCACATTTACCAACTGTAAATCCAAATTGCGTTAACCTCACAAAGCACGGTTTATGTCTGGTATTGTTTTGTGTTTTACATAGAACTGTAAGTGGAAATGAGAATAATTCATTTAGTCACAAATCGTGTGGCTCTAAGGTGGAATATGCCCATTGTCGCGCTTTAAAACCATAGAATTTTTTTCCTGATCAAAAAGGGAATGTGTGTTCTTTAGAGAAATCTGGGGGAGGGGGGTGACATGGAAAAAAGAAAGTGTTCTACCATCTACACACCCATAAAAAATACAAGTGATGGCTCCTGTTAGTAACCTAGTGTCTATGAAACCGATAATTTTCCTAAAATGGATATAGTTACATTTAAATATATGACAAGATCAGTATTAAAATGATTTAAACAGCTCTTTCAACTTGATACTGTATGGACATTTCTCTGCATTATGAAATATAGTTATTCAGCCTAATTATGCAATATTTAACTCGATGACTCAAGTAGCTATTGAAATTTGGCTGAGACACAAAATGTGTGTTCTCCGGGGCTGCATATGCTGAGCCTTCTGTTCCTCTATCATTGGACTCTAGGGTCACGTATTCTACTTTTCTGTGGTAAATAAAGTCACTGTGAATTCACTAGCACGTCAGCCTTTGCAAATACCCATGGACATTTGCTCAGAATAAATTCCCGGAATTGAAATGTTCAGTCGGAGGTCACACATCACGCCTGGCAGTATTGTATTTGTGCACCTTCTTCCTTCATCCAAGACATCTATGGACCATCTATTGATTGATTGACTGACTGACTGATTTTTATTTCAGTTCTGGGGATTAAACCCAGGGCCTCCCACATGTTTGGCAAATGCTCCACCACTGAGCCACATCCCTAGCCCTCGATGGGCAATTTAATTCAATGCAGTAGTGGCCAACAACTAGCTGTTCAGGTATCTTCTAGTATTCGTGAAAATCCCATAAGATCCTAATGAACACCTTCCACCCCCCCCATCATCTTTTATCTTCCTGGCCTGTTTTATATTTTTCCTTAGCCCTTACCAGCAATTAAAACATAATACCTACATTTGTTTTTCTTTTTTTTTTTTTGTGGTACCGGAGATTGAACACAGGGGCGTTCTACCTCCGCACTACGCCCCCGGCCCCCTTTTTTTTTATATTCTATTTTGAAACCGCGTCTCACGAAGTTGCGGAGGGCCTCACTAAGAGGAGAGAGAGAGACAGACAGACAGACAGACAGACAGCTAGAAAGCTGAGGTTGGCCGCGAACCCAGATCCTCCGGTCTCTGCCTCCCAAAGTACTGGGATTACAAGCGTGCGCCACCACGCCCGGCTCTACATTTGTTTTTCTAGTTGTCTACCCACCCTTGCCTCCCACCTTCAAAGAGGAGGGACTTTGCTCTTTGTATTGTTTCTACCATATCCTCTCCTGTGCTGGACATCAAGGTACAGGGAAAACTAAGTGACCCTGGGGGACATCCCTTCACAACACGCATGGTCCTCAGGAAGTGGGGGTGGAAGACCCAGGATGGTAACCAGGATGGAGGGGGCTCTGCATTTGCAGAGGTGGAGAGGTCTGTGGGGTGGAGGGGGGCCACTCAGAGGGTCTTACCATTCTGCACAGGGTGGGGCGGACCTAGTTCTCCCCAGCGTCTCCCCTGTCTCCTCAATGTGGGCAGTGAGGCTGGCCCACAGCACAGCTGCACATGGCTCACCTGGCACCAGCCAGCTGCCGCCCCTACCAGCCACACACTGTAAACCAGCATGTCTCTTCCCTCAGGTGTTTGAGGAAGCTGGAAGCTCATTCATGACTTTTGGATATAATAACTTAACAAACCTAGAGTAGGAGTGAAATAGTCACCAATCACTTTTGGCCCAACGGGAAGGGCTGTGCCCAACAGGAAGAACTCAATTTGATTGCCATTTATATTCTCAGATTGACCATTACAAGAAACCGGGGCAAAGGATAATTACCACTGTGCACCAAAAAGCAAAAAAAAAAACAGCCAGAAAAAGCATTCTTAGTAGCTGAACCCTGGTGACCCCAGAATCCATTAGCGCTCCTCTCTCCTGAAAGACTGGCCGCCAATGCCTGTGTTCTTTTCAACAGATCTAATTTGGTTAAAATAGCATCAGAATAACTGAAACATTTTTTGGCTCCTCTAGACTTTCAAAACACAGGAAATGGCCGGCTGTGGTGGTACACACTTGTAATCCCAGTACTTGGGAGGCTGAGAAAGGAGGATTGCAGGTTTGTGGGCAGCCTCAGCAACTTAGTGAGACCCTGCTTCAAAATAAAAGAATAAAACAGGGCTGGGAGTGTAGCTCGGAGGTAGAATGCCTCTGGGTTCCATCCCCAGTACAACCAAAAAAAAAAAAATAGATAAAAGACAGGAAATATGGTAAAATTCAGAAACGTGGGTTTTTAAAGATTTTAAAAACATTTTCTTGTAGATAGAATTTTTTCCCCTTTGAAAATGTGAGATCCCATTGTTCCTTCAGTGAAAATCGGAGGTGGCTCCACAGTTCGCAGACGGGCCCCCTCTCTGTGCCCCCCACCCCATCCATGATGGCGACCCCCAACATCAGGCTCTCTGACTGGCTCCCCACGTCCCAGAGTGCCCTTCCCTCAGTCAGCCTGGCTCGGAGCTTAGTGTCCTCAGGCCACGCTTCCTTCCTAAACAGACTGCGTGTCATTTTGGTGGGCTGGGCTGCAGTCATCCCTGGGTATCCACAGAGGATTGGTTCCAAGACCACCTGCAGGTACCAAACTCTACACGGGCTCAGGTCCTCTGGATAAAATGGTGGAGTATTTGCATCCTTCTGTGCATTTTCAATCACCTCTCCATAATTTAGAATACCTAGTGCAAAGTAAATGCTACCTAAATAATCGTTACACTGTATTGTTTAGCAAACAATAACAAGATTAAAAACTCTGCATGGGTTCAGTATAGACACAATTTTTCCCCAAATATTTTCCATCCGTGGTTGGTTGAGTCTACAGCTGCAGAACCTGTGGATGTGGAGGGCTGACTGTACTTCCCATGTACTGAGATAGTTCTTGTGCAGATCCCTGTGTCCTTGTCTCTGATGGGATGCAAGTCCCCATCCCCTGGGGCAGGAGTTTTCACATTGCTCATTGATACATAGTGGGCACCTAAAACTGCCTGTCACATAGTACCTAGTCACTAAATGTTTTCCCAATGATTTTTAATTTATTAATAATGAGAACATTCATAAAATTGAAATCACAGAAATCATATTTTATGCATCTTTAACGTCTCTTAAGCATTAACAGGTTATAAAAAATATTGTACTGAATATTACATAGTAGCTGGGTGTGGTGGCACACACCTATAATCCCCGTACTCGGGGGAAGCTGAGCCAGAAGGAGCACAGGTGCACTCACGTAGAGAACGCAAGAGTTCATTCATACTCATGTGAAAAATGCAACAATTCATTCATAGATAGAAAATGCAAGAGTTCATTCATACTCACGTAGAAACACAAGAGTTCATTCATACTCAGCATAGAAAGTGCAAGAGTTCATTCATACTCAGAAAATGCAAGAGTTCATACTCACGCAGAAAACGCAAGAGGTCATGCATATTCACGCAGAAAACACAAGAGTTCATGCATACTCACGTGGAAAATGCAAGAGTTCATCCATACTCACACAGAAAGCACAAGAGTTCATTCATACTCACGCGGAAAGCGCAAGAGTTCATTCATTCGCGCTTAACATAGAAAATGCAAGAATTCATCCACACTCACTTAGAAAACACGAGACTTCATCTATTCATTCATACTCACGCAGAAAACGCAAGAGTTCATTCATACCACGTGGAAAACGCAAGAGTTCATCCATAGTCATGCAGAAAACACAAAAGTTCATTTATATGTACAAAACGCAAGAGTTCGTACATACTCATGTGGAAATGTAAGAGTTCATTCATACCCACGTAGAAAATGCAAGAGTTCATTCATACTCATGTGGAAACGTAAGAGTTCGTTCTTACCCACGTAGAAAATGCAAGAGTTCATTCATACTCAACGTGGAAAATGGAAGAGTTCATTCATACTCTCATAGAAAATGCAAGAGTTCATCCATAGTCATGCATAAAACGCAAGACTTCATTCATACTCACATAGAAAATGCAAGAGTTCATTCATACTCCTATAGAAAACAGTGTTCATTCATACTCATGCAGAAAACACAAGAGTTCATTCATACTCACATAGAAAATGCAAGAGTTCATTCATGCTCTCGTAGAAAATGCAAGAGTTCATGCATACTCACATAGAAAATGCAAGAGTTCATTCATATTCAACGTGGAAAAAGGAAGAGTTCATTCATACTCACATAGAAAACGTAAGAGCTCATTCATACTCACGCAGAAAATGCCAGAGTTCATTCATTATAGAGAACGCAAGACTTCATACTCAGGTAAAAAATGCAAGACTTCATTCATACTCACATAGAGAATGTAAAAGTTCATTCATACTCATGTAGAAAACCCAAGAGTTGGAAATAGAATGCTGGGAGAACCAAGATGACGGGAAAGTGAGAGGCAGCATGTTGCGGTGCTCCAAGAGTTGGAGCTCAGCCAGTGGGAAGATTGCATCTTGACAAGAAAAGTAGGGCAGCCAAAACTCAACAAAACAATGAGAGTCAAAGTGCAGCAGAATGCAAGGCAGTGGAAAGAGCGGAGGGCAGTAGGGACCTCAAAGCATTTCACCTGGGAAGTGGAGAGCGGAGACAAAGGTGCCATCTTGGCTGAGGCATGCCAGCACCGTGGCCCCCAGAATCCTCCAGCAAAGAAACATCTGATTCTTGTGAAACCAGCAATTATAGTCCACCATCAAAAGTAGTCGACATCAGACCATGATGAAGCCTAAGTTGAACCAGATCCACACCTACAATGGTGACTGCAAAGGGTGGGACGCAAGTCTCAGCCCCTGCAAAGAAAGCAACGCGGAGAGACATAGATGAGGCGGCCAGGCACAGGAGCAGCCCAAGACTGAGAAAACGAGCAGGTGAAACACAGCCCCCCTGGAGTAGCCTAGCACCGGCACAGAACACCACAGCACTGAGGACATGGACAGATATGGCATGGCCCCCCGGAGCAGTGAGAACACGGGTGAGTGGGATAAAGGGAGGCAGCGTGTTGCCGGCACTCCGAAACTCGGAACTTGGCCAACAGGAAGACTGTTTCTTAACAAGAAAAGCAGGGCAGCCAAAACTCAACAAAACACAGAGAGCCAAAGAGCAACAGAGTGCGAGGCAGTGGACAGAGCAGGGGGCTAAAAAGAACTCCACGCGTTTTACCTGGTAAGTGGAGAGCAGAGGTGAAGGCACCATCTATGCAGGACTACGTCTACACCGTGACTCCCAGAGACCAACAACAAAGAGACAGCAGATCCTTGTGAAACCATTGACTATAGACCACCATTGAAACTGACCAACTCCGGAATATGATGAAGCCCGAGTCAATCCAGACCCACACCTACAAGGACGATGGTTTCAAGGGGTGGGCTGTGAGCCTCTGCTCCCACAACGAGTGCGATGAGGAGAGACAAAGAAGAAGTGGCCATACACAGGAGCAGTCCAACTCTGAGAACACCAGAAACCTCCCTGCACCAGGGATGCGGGGCAGGCAAACCACTGGCCCTGTCCCCAGAGAACCCCTTCCCCCCGGCACTGGGGACATGGGGCGGGAGAGCCCTCGGCCCTGCCCCCAGAGACCCCCAGCACCGGGGACGCAGGGCAGGAGAGCCCTTGGCCCCGTCCCCAGAGAACCCCTCCCCCTGGCACTGGGGACGCGAGGCAGGCGCTCCCTCAGCCCCAACCCCGTAGAACCCCCGGCACTGGGGACGTGGGGCGGGCGAGCCCCTGGCCCTGCTCCGGAGTACCCCAGTACTGAGGTCATGGGAGGATGAGCCACGACCCCACACAGGAGGGACCCCAGACAAAGAGAGAAAACCTCAGATGAGCAAAGAAGGCTAACTAACTGGGGGAGATGGGAGGCAAGGAGAGGGAAACAAAGTGGTGTACAGGACGGACATACACAAAGATACCAAAGTCAACTACTATCCTGAAAACGGGAAGGAGGGAGGGGGGAGGCAGGGGGTTGGGAATTGAGGAGGGCTAATTGACCGATGAGTGCATGTATACATCAACCACCCTGAAATCCTTCAAGATATTTGATTGCAATGCACTAATAAAATAAAATAAAGAAAACCCAAGAGTTCATTCATACTCACATAGAAAAAAACACAGGAGTTCATCCAGATAGACTATAGAAATCATTAATTAAATCCAGCAAGGTTGCTAGATAGAAAATCAACATACAAAAATCAGTTACTTCTATTGACATCAGCAACAACTAGTTAGAAGAGGAAATTTTAAAAGGATAATATTTACAGTAGCCTCAAGGAACATCAAATTATTAGGAATAAACCTCATTAAAATGTGTGTGCTAGTCAGCTTTCCACCCCTGTGGCAACATGCCTGACATAAAACAACTTAAAAAGAAGGAAGGTTTATTTTGACTCACATTTTTAGAGGTGTCAGTCCAAGGTCACTGTTCCCGGGCCTGTGGTGAGGTGCAGTATCATGGCGGAAGGGCAGGGTGGAGGAAAGCTGCTCCCTTCATGGTGGCAAAACGTCCACAACACCATGCAGCACTGAGGATGGGAGGGAGCGGAATCCAACGAGCTGTCAGTGGGAGCCTGAAGCGGCATTGTCATAGTCACTGTGGAAAATGACCCATTCAGGGTGAGCATGTGTTCACCAAAGGCTGAGAAAAAAAAATTTGTGTGTGGTACTGGGGATTGAATCCAGGGGCATTCTACTTCTGAGCTACACCCTCAGCCCTATTTTATTTTTATTTTGAAACAGGGTCTCACTAGGTTGATGAGAGTCTCACTACTTGCTGAGGCTGTTCTCAAACCTGTGATCTTCCTGTCTCAGCCTCCCAAGTACTGGGATTACAAGTGTACACCACAACGCCTGGCTGGCTGAGAAATTTCACTCCTAGACACATTCCAACCAGAAATACATACATATGCACAGCCAAAGCAAAATAACATAAAGAGTATATACAAGCATGTGTCTAGCATAACAATTATTTTGCATATTTTATATTTTTACTTATGGTTGATACAGAATAATGGCACATATTTCTGGAGTTCAATGTGGTATTTTGATACATGTGTATACTGTGTCATGATCAAATCAAATTAGCATATCCATCACCTTAAACAGCGATCATTTCTTTGTGATGAAAAAGTTCAAAAATCTCTCTCATAACTATTTTGTAATATACTTGGAATCTAGGCAGACGTGGTGGTGCACACCTGTAATTCCAGTGCTTGGGAGGCTGAGACAGGAGAATAGCAGGTTTGAGGCCAGCCTCAGCAACTTAGCAAGACCCTCAGCAACTTAGCAAGACCTTGTTTCAAAATAAGAAATAAAAAGGGTTGGGAATATAGCTGGGAGATAGAAAGCCCCTGGGTTCAATCTTCAGTACCAATAAAAATATTTTTATATTGTAGCAAGGGAACCCACAGACACACACCAGACTCCAAAAATCCAATTTTGGGGTCTTTATTTACCGACCAGTCAGGGCCACACACACACCTGGTGAGTGCAGCCCTTAGCCTCTATTGACCGCCACTTATATAGAAAGAAAAGCACAATTCCACAGAGTCAAAAGTTCAAGTTCACATAATTTCAGAATGATGGCTTGAGATCAAACAATATATGTTTACATTTGACATTGCTTGGATTTTCTACATCTGTGTAAACAAAGCAGCGGGGATACAGAAGCCAAGGAATAAGCATTATGCAGCATCAGCAAAGTTCATGGCGACTCTGCCTTAAACCAAACATTCTTAGTGGAGTTTATGGCCTTGTAGTGCTCAGGGTGGCAATATGGAGTAACTAGTGTTAAAGTTTAGGCATACCTCATCTCAATATATTGAATATATATATGCACACATATGTATGTATTATATAAATGGAATCTACAAAAGTTCTTATAGAAACAGAGAGTGGAATCGTAGTTGCCAGAGGCTGGGGAGGGGAGGAGAGATGGGGATGAGAAGAGGTGGGTTGCTGGGTACCAAGGTACAGTTAGGAGTGTTCTTTTGCATAGTAGGAAGACGAGAGTTAATGATGACGTATTGTATGTCTCCTAGAGTAACTATTAACAAGCGCTGAGAATGGGAAACAGGCCAAATGCTTACCAATAGTAGAATGGATAAGTCAACCGGCACATTTACCCCGTGGAAGACTCAGCAGGAACACACTACGCACACTTGGCCACGTGCCACCTCCATCAGTGAGTCCTGCAAATTGCAGTGCTGGGCGAAACAAGACCTGTAGCCACACAAAAATCACACAGCACGTCCCCCTTTATGAGGGGTTCAAATGCAGACAGAGCGAGTCTATGGCGCTAGATGTCAGCGATTTCCAGAAGGTGTGATAGAAGAAACCAGGCTTCTGGGCTGTGAGATGTTCGTAACAATTCATCAGGCTGTATCTTTATTGTTGCCTATATCCAAGTTATACAGCTATACAAATGTTCCTTTTAAAACAGTGTAGCTCAGAGGTAAAAAAACACTGAGTCAGCGGGGTTAAACATCTGATTGCAGCATAGAATCTGGAGGAAGAGTCGAGCAGCGGGTCATCCTCTGCCTCTATTCTGCAGCAAGGCACCAACGCTACATAGCATAGAGGTCGAATGAACTGCAACACTGTGCAGGACCCTCAGCTACATGTTCATCCTACCTATCTAGGGGACAGACAGTGCCTGAGGTTGCTTCCGGATTTCACTCCTCCTTGGAGAAGCAGCAGTGTTATGACTGCCCATGGATTGGGGAACCTCTCCTCTGTCAGGGTGGCAACAGGCCGTCCAACAGACTTCCACTTTGCTATCTTCTCCCCTAGGAGAGAAGGACAGGTGGAGAGTGATCCAATCTAGTTCATCAATTTAGTTAACAAATTATATGCGGTGCAGAGTAGATTCTGGGCATTTTGCCAAGTGCTGGAGACACAAAGTTGAGACATCTGAGGTCCTGGCTTTCTAGGTCCACGGCTCATGGAGAGGACCAACAGATGGACAAGTCCTAACCAAGTATCAGTCATGATGAGTATAATCAGCAGCATGCTGTCCTCCCCAAGGGCTGGGGGGACTGGGCACAGGGCAGAGGCTGGGTGTGACAAGGACACAGTCAGCTAAGGCATGGCATGGGTTCTGAGAGAAGTCCCCATCCTCATCCCAGAGGGATCCAGACAGCTGGAAATCCCAGTGCCGAGGACCTGTAAGAGGGCGTGAGCTCCCTCAACAAGTCACGTACCAACAGGCAGCTACGGAGGAGATGGACATCTCGAGGCTAAATGGCATTTCTAGAACAGCAGCGTGGGAATAGAAGGGAAGGTTTCCAGCCCAGCACTGTTGACAGCGCAGACCTTATCTTAGATACATTTAAGTCAGGCCTCTGACCCTTGCCAAGAAAAAAAAAAAACTCTATTTTAGTCTATGGAAATATAATTACTAGTTCACCAGACAAATCTTTCAAAATGGAAATATTTGAGAAACAAATCCCTTACATGCACAGAAGTGTCCTGACACATGTCCTTGTTCCATTAAAAAAAAAAAAAAACTTATGTAAGGAGAGATTTTATCCAAAAGGATTATCATCATGAGAGAGGGGGCTGCAGCCATGGGGGAATGCTTTGACCAACAGATCTGCAAACATTCCAAAGGCCAAGCAGAAAGCAAGTGCTCCAACACTGAGCTACATCCCCAGCCTGAGGAGTTTCTTTTATGGGGTGTGTGTGGGGGTAAACACAGCTTGAGAGAACAGGGTGTAGGGGAGAGAGGTGGATGGGTGCTGTGACCCCACAGTTGAGCAGGAAAGGTTCTTGAGTGGGCATGGAGGAGGGTGGTTCTGCCTCTGGGGAAGAGAGGACAGTTTGGTCAAGTTGAATTACTGGACAAGATGGATGTTTTGGACAGATTAATGGATGGGGACCAGTTCAGCATTTGTGAAGGTCTGTGTTATGGTTTGAAAGGCAAATGTCCCCCTGATCTTGTGCTCTTCAGGTGGGTCCCTGGGGCATGGCTGAGCACAGTGTGTGTGTGTGTGTGTGTGTGTGTGTGTGTGTGTGTGTGTCCAGGCCCAGCTCAGTTGGAGATCCGGCTCTAACCTCTTTCTGACCTTTCACTCTCTCTTCTCCCTGCCATCATGCCCTTAGGACCTGTAGCCTCGACTCCCACTTGGAAGCCTGTGTAACATGGACGAATGACTCTTCCTTCCTCTAAGTTGTGGTCATCAGGCATTTCCGGTCACAGCAGGAGATTGCAGACTGAAACAGTCTGTGTCTGGAGTTGACACAGATAAACAAGGGGGCATCCTCACATCTTATTTGGGTTACAAGGAGAAGGTGTTCTTTGTAGTAAGCCCTTTCCTTGGGAACCAAAGAGGGGGGGGTACTTCTTCCCAATGACTGTTTCTAGGAGCACAGAGTTCAGGTAAAGTATTACAGGCTCACTATGAATTGAATTCAAATGTGGCAACTAAATTGTTTTGAATAACATAGTGTCCATTACTGTCACATGAAAACAATTCAGCATGATGTGGAAAGACTCAGAATGACAACAGGAACATCTTAAACAAACTACTTCTTCCAAGGGACCTGACATCTAGACAATGATTCAAACATTTCCCTATGGGTTTTTCCTTTGCTGAAATGATGATTTTAGTAAGTATGCCTCAAAGACTTACCTGGGCTGTTGAAGATACTCCTTTGCTTAGAGGCAGGTGATGTGTTCATGTCACCGGCACACACTCAGTGTCCCCTGGAAAAGAGCGCCATGCTGGGTCTGGGTTGAGATTGGAGAAGAGAGCACACACGTTGCCCTCCAGCTGAGCTCGAGATGGGGCAAGTAATCCAGGAGAAAGTGGAGCATTTCCCACGTGGAGAGGAGATGCCTGGGTCTGCAGCCCCGACCTCCAGGGCTACTGATTGCTAGTTAAACAGCATTCTTGACAAATTGCAAAGCAGCCATGGAGCTGTGGAACAAAGAACACGCCTGGGGAAAGGTCAGCCTTCAACACATTTGTCCAGAAGTCAAGCCAGGCCAGACTGGACTGTGCATGTACAGGGGGGCAGATCTATGTGGGAGGGACAAGACCCGGTCACCTCCAATCCGGAGAGTCCAACCCCGGTTGGACAATGAGAGAAGGAAATGGGGGTGATGCTGTAGTGGAGGCCAACGAAATTTATATGCAAGATGACGCAGAACTGGCCACGTCACCTTTAAGCTTTCTGCATGTTGCTGACGATAGCTGGACAAACAGAGAGGATGGTCAGGCGAGAACAAAACAGAGAGAACAGCTCGAACCTAACAGAACCGTAACCTGGCTGTGTCTCTAAAGGAATCCTTCCAGGCATCTAGGACTCTCTGTATATATTATAACAAACTCTGCAATGATGAACTAATCCATGCACAATTTTATGAAGTTCTCACGATGTGCAAAGCCCTCTGAGGAGTCTGTCTGGATTCAAGAGTGTGAGGGCACACTGGGCTGTGGCCTCGGGGAGTAACTGAGGAGGAAGAAAACAAAATTTGCAATGCTTAGCTTAAGTCCCTGGGGGTGGGGATGGGGGGAAGAGTCTGTCTCCTGCTTCCCCCGTGTATATCTCATGAGGCTGTGAATTAGATTAGGCACTTCATTAGAAAGTTCATTTTTCATTCTTTTGTAGCATAAAATGCCATCAAGATAGATATTCTGAAAGGCTCCCTTGGCCATCTCTGCAGGTCCCTGTCTTCTGTTGCCCAATACTGCTTATCTCTCAGCATGCACATACTGGGAGGGAGTGCCTTGGTACCGTGGCCCGCAGTGACATCTTTATCAAAAGGCCTCTGTAGGGAAGTGGACTATTCTACCACACTGGGGCCACTTTCCAGGGCACCTGCCCAGCGCTAGCAGAAGAAATCAGCATAGTACATACACCCTTTCTGCATCGGCCATGAGTGGCAGGCAGGGTCAGGACTTCACTGGTGGAAGCTGCAGAGGCTGACAAGAGGATACAGTGACATTCGGCCACACTCCTGAGAAAGGGGCAGAAATGGGCTTCATTCCAGAGGATTCCAGCTGCTGCGTGGAATGTCAGCTCTAATCCACAAAGTAGCGTGCTTCTCAATGGTCCTTGTCCCAGTTTCCTGAGTGCCAGGCAGAGCACGTCTTGAAAGCTTTCGGTCCACTTCAGCTCACCACAAAGCTTCTTCTAGAACAAGAGCAATGCATCTGGGGTGCCCCAGGACTGAGTGGGCTCAGGTTACACAGGACCACCTCCATGTCAGGTTTGGAAACAGGACAAGGACCCAGGAAGGCCATGACTTAGTGAGATCAGCTGCTAAACGCTGTCCATAGGCCAGGAGTCTCACCACTGTACAGCAGGTGGATATCATTAAAATCTCTGGCTTTTCAGGACCAGAGTAGGTCCCCACAGCACCCGCCAAATGAACTCCATCCTCCACACAGAGGAGGGAAGCTAACTCCCTTCAGTTCTAAGCAGCCTTTTCCCAAACAAACATGCACCCGCCCCTCGAGATACCTGGGTCCTCCCTCCTCCAGCCAGAGCACACTGCAGACCCTCACCCAGCCATGTCTCAGCTGCTGATCTTTCAGCAGCTCCTTCCCTCTAACAAATGCTTCCCTAAAATCCATGTCCCTCCAGGAGAGCTCTCATTGATTCTCTGCCATAGCAAGATCCATGAAAAAAGTATGAGAAAGAGATTGAAGGTCAACAAAGACCAGTCGCCCTGCAGCTGGCAGGACCTGTTCACATAGAACATCTCGGCCTTATTTTAGTGTCCCGCAGTTCCAAAGAAATGCCGGTGACTGGAGGCAAAAATATCAAAAACAACGATGAAGATCTCTTTCCACCCTCACCTGAGGTCATCCGGGGTGGATCATATCACCAGGGTGACTCCAGAAAGGGGAAAGGTGGTCTTTTAATAAGTTGATAAATGCATTAAAATAAAAAGAATATCAGAATTTAAAGTTGTCCCTGAGTAGGGACAACTTGTAGGAGATTGGTTCCAGGACCCTGCCCAGATACCAAAATCCTAAGATGCTCAAGTCCCTTATATAAAATGATGCAGTATCCACATACATCCTATGTACATTCTCCTGTATACCTTAAATTACCTCAAGATTACTTATAATCCCTAATATTCATGTACAGTGCAATGTAAATAGTTGTTGTACGAGAAAAATGAGGTGCGTCCATGTTCAGCACAGACACGATTTTTCTTTGCTCAATATTTTCTATCCGCGGTTGGTTGAGCCTGTGGTGTGGAACCTGCAGATAAGGCCAGCTACAGGCAAAGGCAGCCTTTGTGTGAGTTCTACATTGGCGATGGAGACTGCTCTGCCAGTCAGCTTTCCACTCATGCAACGTTTCTCCTCTCATTGAGTTCTTGTCTGCAAAATTAAAGAATTAACTGATAGGTCTAGGAGTATAAAGATTTATTTTAAGCCAAGGGAAGATAGAAGATAAAAATAGCTCCCCTCGCATGGGGGAAAAGGGGCCCCCAAAAGAGAGTAAGCATTGAAGTTCTTGGGAAGGTGAATTTTTATCCCTTCTTGTGGTTCCCCATCTGCTCTCTTGTGATTGGTCAGAATTGGGTCTTGGGGACTCAGTGTCTTTTGCCCAGTTTCAATCCTTAATTTGAGTCTCTATTCCAAAGGTCAGTGGGCCCTTCTAATCTCCTGGTACCACTCGTCTGCTGCCCTGTCCTTTTCCCTTTGATCACCCTTGGGGCTGAAGTTTTGTATTAATTTGCACTGTTATCCCTATATCTATTAACCCTCCCTGTTTCTGTTCTTTATTCAGATGGTCTCTTTTAACCCTGCCTGTTCCCAGGTCCTCTGCCCTGCGTCCTCATCACTATGACAGAACACCTGAGATAACCACTTACAGGAGGAAAGGCTTCTTTTGAAACACTGCTTTAGATATTTCAGCCTCTAGTTGCTTGGCCCATTGCCTCTGGGCCAGACATGAGGCAGCCCCTCATGGCAGGAGAGCCTGGCAGAGGAAGCTGCTCACCTCTGGGCAGCCAGGCAGCAAACAGGGAGAGAGGAAGGGGCTGGGGACCCAAGATCCCCTTCAAGGGCACATCCCCAATGACCTAACTAGTTCTAAATTTTAAAGGCCCCACCACCTCCTCCTAACACCACAGGCTGGGGACCAAGCCTTCAACACATGGCCTTTGGGGGACTGTCCAGATCTGAAACATAGTGCTGGCAAGGGCGCAGAAAACAAGTGCAGGGAGGTGGAAGGAAGGAAGAGAAGGAACAGGCTGAGAGAGAGGTTAGTGGCGGGGAGCTTTGGGGGCAGAGAAGGAGAGAGACAACAGGCAAGACAATGCTGGTGATAGGGAGAGGGATGGAGAAAAAGAATGCTTGCTTTCTGCAAGTTTTTCTGTACGTTTTGCATTGCCTCTTTTCTTCCTCTTAAGATGCCAGTAAAGATTTACATTTCATACTTAATTACTCTGAGTGGTTGAATGGGTTTCATTTGAATGTCATTCTATTGAAGCAGGATGTTCAGGGCTTGGCATTCACAAGATCGCAGCTGACAAGGCCAAACACACACCCTCCAATGTCCTATTGTTGGGCTGATAAATGACTAGCTCAAATTAAAATGGCCCCTGCTTATTGATTAGCTAAGATTAGAACTCTTGGTCCCCCTGAACCTAGTTAACTTCAGAGAAAAACATTCCCTGTTCAGAGGACTGACTTTGACAAAACAACCCCACCTGCAATCACCCCTTCCCTATAAGAGTGTGAGGCAAAACTGCCCCCCTGTGGCACCCTGGTCTTCAGATCTCAGGTGCTCCGCTACTGCAGTAGATCAAGTAAAGCTCATTTCCTCTCTCACCCACCTTTGTCTTTGATTCAGCAATGAAGTCGGAAGTATGTTTCTTGGACATCTGGGATATAACAACGCCCTTCCGCATTCCCCATCCATTTCTCCAGCTTCTTCTTCCAATCAACAAACATCCTTGTGGATGGATGATCCCTACAGTCCCACAGGATCATTCAGCTCAAGCCACACTGGTCTCCTTACTATGACAAGAACACCCACCATGTTCACGCCTCTGAGGCCCCACTCCCTGAGTGCTCCGCTGAGCTTGCTCTTTCTCCAGGTATCTTCCTGTCTGGATCCCTTGCTTGATATTTCAGCTGAGATGTTCCCTCCCTCACCATCCTACCCAAAAGGGCTGACTTCCTTCCCAGAACTCACCACTCCCTGACCCATTAATCTAATTTGCTGTCTCCTCCACTTGAGATAAACACCACCAGGCCAGGTTCCTGGAGAGTCATCTGACACATACAGTTGACTCAGTAAGTCCCACCATGGCTAATCTCCATGACTGGGAGTGTCACACAAAGCTGAGGACCCTCCGGGGAGGGGAGAGAGGGAGGAGGAGGAGGAGGAGGAGGAGGGGGAGGAGGAGGAGGAAGGGAAGAGAGAGAGTTTAACTGGCAATTAAACCCAGGTGCATTCTACCTCTGAGTTACATCCCCAGCCCTTTTGATTTTTTTTTTTATTTTGAGAAACACGGTCTCACAGAGTTGTGGAGGCTGGCCTCGAGCTTGGGATCCTCCCTTCTCTGACTCTTAAGTACTGAGATTACAGGTATGCACCGCTGCACCCAGCTGGAGAGAATTTTGGTAATATAAAGCACAATAAATGTTCCAAAGAAAAAGTAAAAGTCAGAATGTAAGTGTTGCATAGATGTTCCTTATTGTGGACAAGGCTACTCTGTGAAAGGGAGGAAGCTGACCAATAGTGACATCGTCATTGGTAACAGCCAGGTCTGGGCATGTTCAGCCAAAGGTTCCATGACCCAGACTAAAATGCTCTTAGGGATCCAACTTCAGGATGACAAAGGCTGCTAGTGATCAGAGAAGTCTGGTCCTTACTGGCGGAAGCAGAGAGCTGTGTTCTCAGTGTGGGGGAACACCTGGAGGTCAGTTTTATGAAAATGACCCGGTAGGAAATTAATAGGGGTTTACTTAAACCTGTTTTTAGGTTTTATCTGTTTACCTAGAACTGACTCTTTCTCATCTGAAATTAAAGAAGTAAAGCAATGATTATCTTAAACCTAGGTTTCCCATTCTGGTTTTTTTCCCTTAAAAATAAATTCATTTAGATTACATGAATTGTTTCTGAACAGCAAATGAAATTTTTGGTCTGGACAAGATAGCAGAGATGTGTTTCTCATCCCCAATACCACTCATTTTCTCCAGGGCTCTCCCAGGATAACAGCACATCCTAGTTAGAGAAACATAACATCTACTTCACAAATTACCTGTGTATTGAAAAAGTTAGAGGACTCCACCCACTCATTTGGTGAGTGCTTCCACTCAGTGCAGTTATGGAATCTTGGAAACAATTGGAGATAGCGGGATGAGAACTCTGGAAGGTGGATGGAGGAGCAAATACTGTGTGGGGACCCAGGATGGACTGGATGGGGAGGAACCACTGAGTGGCAGGCCCTCCACACACCCCACCAACAGAAGGAAGTGACCGACTGAGGCTTAGCATTTCCAGACCCAACAGAGCAACAAAAGGCAGCCCAGGTAGGCTCCGTCTTCCCTCATCTTGCACACAATTCCCATCTACAACACCAGGTGATCCCAGAAGAATCAACCAGGTAGATCCACCTGACTTTCCACTGACAAAAAGTGCTTTCCATCCTCACCAACCCTGAAAGATCACATCCCCCAACAAGACATTATGAGTGAGGCCAGGAGGCACCTGTGAGGGAAGTCTCACCTGCAAATCACCTGGGCTGGGATATACTCATCATCCCCCAGGCAGAGGGGAGCTCCCCAAACAAATGAGCACACAGCGAGGGACAAGGTCAGAGTGCCGCTTTCATTTTATAGGAGGAAGCACACGCAGGTCTAGGCGCAGGTAAATGTGAAAAGTGAGGGCTTCCACCTTCTCAATGAAATGGAAGTAGAGGTGGGGATGGATGAAATGTGAGAACTTGGAAAAGAGAAGAGGAAGCACAAAACTGTCCTAGAACAGAGGGACACGAGCATCCTAGGTGAGCTGGATCCCTCCCTCTGACCCACAGACCCAACCCTCCTTTCTCCACTAAAGCCATTTACTGACTGCACCCAGCATAGTTGGTTTTCATAGTTTATATTTATATCTACCTCAAGATTCATCCACAATACCATTCATTTTCTCCAGGGCTCTTCCTGGATACCAACACATCCTGATTAGAGAAGTATAAAGTCTACATCACAAATTATCCTGTCTATTGAAAAATTATAGGACTCCACTACTTCTCTGGGGGCACATACGGGATCAGAGCTTGAATGAGCAAAACTCATAGCTGGGTGCACGCAGTTGGAATTTGAGATGCAATGCATTGGTTAGAGCACTCACAGGAGGGGTGCACTTTGAAGAGTTGCACTGCTGGTTAATCCTTGGCAAACGGAGGACAGAGAACAAAGGCTCAGCCTGGGTGCCACCTACTCAATGCCCCCTGGCATTCCCTGCAAGAGAATCCAGAGGACACTTCCTTCATCAGAGCAATAATCAGTATATAATTTGGAGTCCTCATCAGCATCCTCAGAAATCTCGACCATGGCTGTCCTTTGGAAGTTGTTGCTGTTGACAATAGAACATGCAACGATTAAACCAGGTTCTGTTTTCTCAATGACACAACGGGATCCCAAGGTGGTAGAGACCATAGTCATGGTGGACACAGTTGTCTCAATAAGCTTCAGAGATTTATGCCCAAAGGCAAATTGATCATAGAGTCTGTGGTGATGACTTAAATGGGCAGTGTGACATTCAAAGCTGGGAAGAGTCTAGATCTGACAAGAAGAAACTCAAGTCATAGTAAGAGGGATTGATGACCTATACCACTTTCCAGACCTAAGTGTGCTCCTTGTTTCATGGGTCCTTGACTGGAGGTTAAGTGACTTTTGGAGGAAGAATCTGGCAACACAGCCATGGGTGTGTTTGATGCTTTTCCCACACATCGTCCTAAGGGGTCTACAGCCATTTACCAGGAAACTTTTACATTGGTGAAAAGAAATACTTAGTCCAGATACTAATAGCTAATGGTTCTGAATTTTCTCTGATCCCCAGAGGCCCACGATAATCTCTGGTCCACAAAACAGAATAGAAGATTATGGTGGTCAAGTGACAGTTCCCTTTGGGGGCTAAGTCCACATAACAGTTGATCTCATGCACTAGTGGACCTATCCTGCGGTTATTTCCCCAGCTGAGAGAGAATCAGAATCCCCAGCCAGGAAGTTGTCTCATCTCACACCAAAATAGTAAAACAAAAGAAATATAACATCTTGATGGAAATTTCAACCATTAGTGCCAATGGATGATTTAAAATTATGCTGCAAAGCGAGAGACATCTGTTCCCTTGGCTCTACTCCAATCCTCCTCTTCATGCATGTTGCTGTATAGACATGTAAATAGTTCTGGGCAACATATAACACATTGGATTAGCAGATCTGGCCCATTATCAGGCACCCTCACTGGGCTGCAAGGTTTGCAGGTCTATAGAAAGCAAGCGCTCCTCAGTAAGTCCAGGGGGTTGTGCAAGCTGCCCTGTTATGTAGACAGTGTGAGACCGTGTAGCACATCTGACAGCATCCAGGTGTCTGCAGGTAGATGTTGGCAAGCTTCAACAGGAGAATCACAATGCAGACTCCAGGATGTGGGAAAACTCCGTGCCGTCCCCTTCTGACAACTAATCTCCATTTTAAAATTGGCTCCTGGCTGGCATTGGGCCCTGGTGCACAATGAAGAGCTGACTGTGGGAAACCAAGTAACTGAGTAAACTGAACTGGGACGCCCCCAGCGACCTGTCCTCACCCCAGTAGGGCCCACCCCTTCTGACATGGCCACACCAAGAATCAAGCTTCCAGCACATGAGCCCTGGGAGGACACACTCAGCCCACAACCAAGCCATGGCAGATGGAGCCTGGAGTAAGTGACTAGAAGTGTCAAAACCATCCAAGGGAGATGCATGAGAGGACGACGTCAACGTGCAGTTCCTGGAGACCAAGTGTAGTGTGTAATGTGGAGGTGGAGTGGAGAGAAGGTAGTAGGAGCCAAAGAAATCAAAGATGTGGATGTTGGGGAAGTCTGAAGGGGATGAGGAAGAGGATGGGGTGACATGAGGAGGAATGACTGAGGAGTAGAGTGGCAGGAGGTGGAGAGAGGGGCTTGAGCATTAGAGGAGAGGAGGTGCTGAGAGAAGAGGGAACAGAGGTGACCTGAAGGCAGCACAAGGTGTGAGGAAGACACAGCGCCACCTCCAGGCATGGAGGTGTGAGGCATGGAAGAGGACACAACGCCTTCAGTGAAAGCATTTGTGGAAATCTCAGCTTCCATGAGGACAAGAGGAAGCAACTGGACCGGCTGAGAGGCGCCTTCCCAGCACAGACTGAGGCCAGGGGTTGGGTCTCCTTCAGAGCATGAGGTCAGGTGCACATAGACAAATCTATGGGATGTTGTCTGAGATCAAATTTTAAAATAAGAACAGAGTTGCATATTAAGTGCCCTGAGCATCTTAACCTTTTGAAATCAGATGCTGTATACAACATTCACTTCTGAGCAGAGTTCCCGGTAAACATTTTCGTCTGTGATGTGCACAGACAACCCAAAACCAAAGAAGAGATTCTTCCTCTGGGCACAGCCATAGCACAGACGAAGCAGAGCAGAGGGGACCTCAGTTGAGGCACAGGCTCCCTCTGACCTTTTGTTCTCATTATCCCTGAATCACATGGAATGCTCCACAAAAAAACACATCCAATAAACATTGACGGAACGATCGGAGTCCCATGGGGAGAGCAGAGCTCAATATATTGACCACACTTCCGTGTAACTACTCATGGAAATAGCATGCATCACTTTTAAGATGGAAAATTATTACCCTAGGCTGTTAAATATGTAAGATGTTATTTAAAAGGCACATGATCTGTAAGTCAAATCTCTAGACTTCTAAATGATAACTTAAACACTCCAGAGAAAAATATAAATGGATAAAAATACAACATGACATGATGAAAACCCAAGAATCTAATAAATTCCAAAACCTTTTGTCAAGGAACATTTTATTTGTTTAAATATGCAAAATGTTTCCTTACAAGTGGCATACGTTTTCCCAGAAAGAATCTATATTCAGGGGGCATACAATTTGAATGCTGATTATTTTAACATGAAAAGTGATTACAAGAGGAAAAAACTATCTATAGCTTCAGGAGAAGTGACAATTAAACAACACAAGCTATTTGGGGTGGATTTGTCTTTTCCTACACAGAATAGCAAGAAATGTTATTGAGATATGTATATTTTCCAGTAGGGGAATCTTGGGTAGATTATCTTATATTTCTGACATTTTTGTCCCCCTTTCCCCAGGGAGAAATGACAGAGAGCACTGTGACTTTTTAGCACTCACCCAAATAAGAGTATGAATGCCAAAGGTCTATTCCAGCATGTCTCTATGCTGTAGAATCCCAGTGTAAGCACCTTTTCTTCTCCAGAGAGTGGTCCTGGGGTAATTTTCTGACTGGTGTTGGTGATGGATCAAGTCTCCCTTAGTCTTCAAATGATGGATGTCTACTAATTCCATCCCACCACAACATGAGCTACAAGGAGATAACACATACCAACAGTGCAGGACACAACCATCATTGGGAAGCCCAACCTGAAATACAAAAAGAGACAGGTTATGGTGTCTGGTAAGAACCAAAATATGTAGACTCATCATTATATTATTGCCAAAGATTATGACCTCAGGATCTTCATATGTTCACACCTTTCATTACCTTTTATTTGTATAAATAAAAGATTGGTTTTAGCTTAGATTATGAAGATGCATACTTCTATTAGATATCTTCCATCATGTGCAATTTTGAGATGCACTTCAATGTTTTTTTCAAAATGTGAATGGATGTTTGCAGCTTTAGTTTGTCCACCTGCAACATGAGAGGGTTGGTCTTTTGCTCACACTGCTGATGTCCTGTATTGGGCCACTCTTTAAATCTCTGGATGTTTCCTGCAGTCAAGTCCAATCATCCTTCTCTTGAGGTTTCCCAGAGAAGACACATTCTCATTGACTCCCAAAGCCCCTTACACTTAAAGTCAGGAGCACTTGAGGAATAGGTTTAGGAGATGCTACAGTTCGGATTTAGAATGTCCCCCAGACATCATGGTAGACAAGGCAGCCATGGTGGAGGTGGGACTTGGTTGCTGGAGAGGGGGCATGACCAGTGATAGTTGGCAGGTTGTAACAGCTTCCTTCTCTTCTATCTCCTTTGCTGCCATGAGCTGATAACAAACTCTCTCCTCCTTCTGCTCCCCGCCATCATGCCCTAGGGACTCATAGCCCTGGTTCCTGCTTTGCATCCAGGATAAATGGACTATATATATGGACTTAAATTGTCAAAACCATAAGCAAATGAATCTTCCTTCCTGTAAGTTGTGGTCATCAGGTATTTGGAGTCACAGCGATGAGAATGCTAACTGATGCAGGAGATAAGGGTATCACTTGTCTAAGGACGGTAAGAGAGATTCACTGAGGTATGCAATGAATGGATAGATGTGCACCAATATAAAACAGTTGTAAGAAGATGAAAGTTCCCCTCACTGTGTGCCTCCCACAACATACATGTATTTCCACCACATCTTATCCTGATTCCTAAGTACTCATAGGTTCCTGTTTGGCATTTGTAATCCATGCTCTGTAGCCATTGCATAGTACTGCTCCGTCACTGAAGGAAGTCCCAGCAAAGGGTGCAGTTTTGGTCCAAAATGGTTAAATATTCAGCAGCACAAGCCTAATGTGTGATAATTACAACTATAGGGATTATGATATTCTTTCCTTCCTGGACATGGACATGGGCCACAGCAAGTTTCTTTCTACAAAGATATAATTCAACACAGGAACTGCATCCATGAGTAAAACAGCTCTTTACATTCTAGAGCAGACTTGGACATTGCAAGAAGGTAGTAGGATTCTCTTAGCCACTGTTCTGAATGCATTTCTTCTTATAAAAACAAACAAACAAAAAGCAGGTTTCAAGAAAGCTATTTAAATGTCCGGGGATTTATTCACTATGTTTTTTAAAATAACTGAACATGTTTGAAAAATGTCAGTCCTGGTCACTGAATTCTAATAAAACTAAATCCATCATAGTATCTGGTCAACTTGAGGCATCTTACAAACAATCAAAGCCTTTGTGGAAATGAAAAGCCTTTGCTCCACTGTGACATTGTGTCGAATGAGACAAGGTCAGGGGAGTGTCCAATATCTCAGTTCAGGCTCTGAGACACCTGGACATTTCAGAAGCAAATCTGCTGGGCTAAGGGATGAATCCCACAAAAAGCAGATCTTGTTCTTGGTGAACCCAAATCTGGGGAAAGTTCCTCATGGATGGTTCTGCTGTTGTGCTACCAAATTAGAGCCACTGGTGTCTTAGGAATACCATCAACCCTGAGAAGGAGTACCACCTGGGAATTCATGCAAGCATTCAGGTTCCATCAGAATCACATTATCGCCATCACTCACAACATCTGAACACTGAAAGTCTCCACTCACAGGGTCCCATCAGCTGCCTACATCACCTTCTGAAACTGGCCTTACCAAACCCACTTGCTAGATGGGATTTGGAGAAGGAAGGAGACTTACCCAGGATCCCTGGCTAGCTTACTGTGGTATGCAAATCCAGGCTAATTCTAATGTGCATACTTTTAATCCCCACATATGCTGCTTCCTTATGGATTTGGATGAAACCATAACAATGGTGACACACCACGAATGAATAAATAACTGATTGAATACCTGTTCTACGCTAAGGACCACATACACTTAGACATGGATGTTTTCTATTATTTTCCAAACACGATAAGGCATTTCACATTATCCCTTATGCATCGATGGAAAAACTGATGTTTGAACATATTCAGGAATTTAGCAAAGACCAACACCACTAAAAGAAAGAGATAACATTTTTATATTTTTCTGGCTCCAAAACCCATATGCATTCCCCCAAGAGATATAGGTAACAAAATACTCTAGCAAAAGGCTCTGATTTTCAATTCTGCTCTTGTCCAACTGCCTGACTCAGGGAAAGTGTTAAACATCTCTATGACTCAATGTATTCACCTATAAAGTGGCGTAATAACTGTACCTACTTAACAAGGTTCTTACAAGGAGTTCACCCTTCCTTTTAGACCTTTTGGAACAGGGTCTAGCCACATAATGAGCCCTCTGCAAATGCTAGCCTCAGGCCAGCATTGCTCCAAGCAGGTCCCTGCCCCAGAGTGCATGCTGACTGTGATTAGAAAGTACAGCAAACCACAAAGTAAGCACGGAGTGACTTTGGGGGAGCAGGAGTTATGTTTGATATTGTGAATAATGTGCACAGATACATGAGGGTTTACTGGAGAACGGAATGTAACTGTTTTACTCTCAACACCTGTAGAACAGATTTCTAGTTCTGGAGCAGGATGAAGTAGATGCATTTCTTCTTGTCCCTCCCACCAAGCGTTGCTCACAAGTGCTATAGTTTGGCTCTAGAGAGAAATCTCCCCAGAAGCCCATGTGTTGAAGGCGTGGTTCCCAATGCACCAAGCTTCAGGGGTGGGCCATGGCTGGAGGAGGTGGGTCAGCGGAGATGTGGCCTTGAGGACTGTATCTCTCCCTGGCCCCCTTCTCTCTCTCTCTCTCTCTCTCTCTCTCTCTCTCTCTCTCTCTCCTTCCCAGCTACCAGAAGTTGAGCAGCTGTCCTCCACCATCCTTGCCACCAGGGTGTCCCTGCTTTGGAGATGGCCAGTCATGGGCTGAACCTCTGAAACCATGAGCCAAATGAACCTTTCCTCTAAGTTGTTCTTCTCGGGGATTTTGGTTACAGCCATGCAAAAACTAACACTGCAAATATGGTCATTATATGTAAAACAAACACAAGAAGACCCTGAAGATGTAGAGAAGGCAGACTAGCTGGCAACTTTGGGACTTTAAGAATATTATGGGCTGGGCATGGTGGTACATACCTGTAATCCCAATACTTGCAAGGCTGAGACAGGAGATTTGAGGCCAGCCTCAGCAACTTAGCAAGGTCCTCAGCAACTTGGCGAGACCTTGTTTCAAAATTTAAAAAATAATAACAAAATAGGGCTGGGGGTATAGCTTGGAAGTAGAATGCCTGGGGTTCAATCCCCAGTATCCCCCAAAAAAGAATGGCATGGCAGTGTAAGTTTCCTTTATGTTTCCCCTGGTATATCCCACTGGAAAACTGACACATGAGAAACTCAATTGACAAACTCAAAAGGAAAAGGTCCAGAAAGCCACCTCTCTCTAGCCAGAGGATCAGGAAAAGGGCAGCATAGTCAGATAGAAATCTTTTAGATAGTGACCACCCAGCTCCAGCCAAATACCACAGGAAACTTTTCAAAAGTTGCATTCCTCCCAACTCCTTGGCAAAGGCCAATCAGGGATCCAGCACTTCCACCCTTCCCAGGCCCTACAGAGGCCCCCTCCTGAGGTGTCGGTGGAGAGACATAGGGATCCTGGACCTTCACCCCACCAGGATGGGAAGGGGTCTGCTTTCCCCTCACTGGGGGACTTCCCAAAATGGAATCCCAGGTTTTCACCCCCTTCCGGCAGCAGTAAGGCCTCATCCCCCATGATAGCAGGTCAGTGGAGGTCGCATGGGGAGAAAAAAAATGATGCTACTATCCACCTGGTGTTAGCAGGGCACAGGGGCAGGGGAGGGCAGAACGCCCATCCCCACTCAGCAGTAAAGCGGCTCTTACCCATCTTGAAGGTCACAGAGGGCAAGCAAGAAACGTTACTCCCAGCTCCACCTGGCAGTAAGAATGTGATGGGCCCTTCCCCACTAGCATGGAGTCAGAGGAGGCCTGATAAAACAGAAGGTTTAAACAAGACACAGACACAACATCGACAATGTACCGGTACAGAATGTGCCACGTTGAATGTGAAAAGGTAATGAACAGATACCAACAGTGAGATGACACAGATGTTGGGATCATCAGACAAGAAGTTCAAAGCAGCTATCAGTATTCAGCCAGCAATTATAGTCATGCTTGACACAAAGGAAAAAAAATAGAAAGTCTCAGAAAAGAAACTGAAGATGCAAAGGAGGATCAAGTGGAGATTTTAGAATTTAGAATGAAACAATAGATAAAATATGGGCACAATTACATGACAGAGAGTATTAAGGAAAGAATCAGTGAACTTGAACAATTAAGCAAAAGATAGACTGGGGGGAAAAAACCCTCAAGGACCTGGGACATGAAAATAAGATGTAACGTTTGTGTCAGTGGAGCCCTAAGAAGGGAGGAAAAAGAGGGAAGACATGAAAAGATATTCAAAGAAATGATGGCTGAAGTTTGGCAAGAGATATAAACCTAAAGATTCAAGAAGCTGAGCAAATCCTAAAAGATAGACCCCCCAAATCTATGCCAAGGTACAACATAATCAAACTCCTGACAACTACAGAATAATTCCTGAAAGCACCAAGAGATAAATCACACTTGCCGGTTAATAAAAATAGCAAATTTTCTCCTCAGATACCTTGGAGGCAAGCAGGAAGTAGAACATTTTTCAATTGCTGAAAGATAAGAGATACCAACCCAGATTTCTATAGCTATCAAAAATATCCTTCAGAAAGGAAAAAGAAATGAAGACATTCTCAGATGAAGAAAAACTAAGAGGTCCTAAGACTTACCCTAAAAGTGTCGCTAAAAAGTCTTAAAACAGAAAGGAAATGATAAAAGCATGAGCAGAAATATGGGCAAATACAACAAACTTACGTTTTCCTCAAGTTTTTAAACTATGTTTGATAGTTGACATGAAAATTATTTCGAAATATCTGGAACAAAGGATTTTGAATGTTTCACCAGAAAGAAATGATAAGTGTTTTAAGGTTGTGTCTTGGTTAACATTATCACTGATATAATCTAGGACAACTGACCACGCAACGTAGAGGAAGGGATATTGATTTGCTCACAGTGTTTTTTTGAGATCTTGGAGTTTCAGGCCACATCAGGTTACATCTGCAGAGCTCGGGCACGGTGGCAGGAAGTATAGAGAGGAAGAGAGCAAAGGCCCTGCTTTCACATCTTGCAGACCAGAAGCAAGAGCGCAAGCAAGCACTGGGATTCAAAGACAAAAGCACATATCCAAGGCCACACCCCCAGGGACCCAGCTTCTCCAGCCACACCCCACCTGCCTAGGTCACCGCCCAGTAAATCCATTACAGTGGATGTACACACTGATGAGATTACAACCTTCAGGACTTAATTGCATCAACTCTGAACATTAATGCAGGAGCTCTTCAGGGGACATTCTAAATCTAACCATAACAGGTGGTAGATGGGTTAATTACATTAATCGTTATGCTATGTATATCAAAACATTATATTCTAACCTATACATATGTGCAATTATTATGTGTCAATTAATAATAAAACAAACATTATTACTTTGACTGATGTCATTCTCAAGGAATATACAAGAATATTTAAGAGAAGTATACTGTAAATGGGGTGAGAATCAAGGGATCTAAAGGTACCCTTAAAGAGGTAAAATGCCAGTAGTCTGTGTTGTTATGTCTATACATATAATAGGAACAACCACTACATAGTGTATAGATAGAGGTGCATTCAAAAATACGAAAGATACACCAAAATAAAATCCTAAGAAGTAACCCACAGGAAGGCAATAAAAATAAATAGAAAAACTAAAGGAGAGGTAATCAACAGAAAATAAAAATAAAAGAGCAGATACAAACCCTAACATTTGATTACTTGCATTAAATGCAAAAGGTCTAAATATACCAGTTAAAAATCAAGAATTGCAAAGTAAAGGAAAAAATACAAAACAAAAGCAACCATACACCCCCTGTGGTATCCAACTGTGTTCTATCTACAAGACATTTATTTCAGTTATAATAACATAGGTTGACTGAAAATAAAAGGTATAAGAAGATAAACCATGAAAACATTAATCAGCAGAGCGAAAGTTGCTATAATGCTACCATGTGAAATACATTCCAGAGCAAAGAAGATGTCCAGGGCAAAGAGGGACACTGCATGTTGACAAAACAATCAATCCACCAAGAGACCATGGTAACCCTAAATGTGCATTCATCAAATAACTGAGTTGAAAAATACATGAAGCAAAAACTGATGAAACCAACAGGAGAGACTGGCAAATACAAAAAGGAATTATAGATTGACAATGCCACAGTTATGACTGGAGACTTACTCTCCTCTAAGCAACTGATAGAACTAGAAAGAAATTCAGCAGGAATCGAGTAGAGCCGGGCGTAGTGGCGCACACTTGTAATTCCAGTACTTGGGAGGCTGAGATAGGAGGATCTAAGGTTTGTGGCCAGCCTCAGCAACTTTAGTGAGGCCCTACGCAACTTAGTGGGACCCTATTTCAGAATAAAATAGGGCTGAGGGTATGGCTCCCAGGTTTCCATCCCCAGTACCACCACCAAAAGAAAAAAAAGAATTGAGAAAAATTCAACAAATGTCTTCTAACAGTTAGAACTCACTGATATTATAAAACACACTGTTCAATAACAGTATAATGCACATTCTTTTCAGTATCTAAGAAACATTTAGCAAGATAGATCAGATCCCTGGCCATAAAACAAACCGCGACCAGTTCAAAGCAGTCAAAATCACACATTTTAAAGAAAATACAGCAGGTCACATGGTTAGAAGAAATTTATAGCACTTAGTGTTTACATTAGAAAAAGGTCTCAAATCAATAATTTAAGGTATTACTTTAAGGAAATAGAAAGAGAATAGAAAAACCCAAACCAAGCAGAAAGAAGAAATAATAATGGTAAGGACATAAATCCATGAAATTAAAAACAAAGAAACAGTAGAGAAAAATCAATGAAACCAAGAGCTGACTTTTTGAAAAGACAAATGAAGCTAATCAACTTCTTGAAAGACTGACAAAGCAAAACAGAGAAAAGACATAAATGACCAGTATCCGTGAAACAAGAATATCACTCCATATCCTGCAGACATCTAAAGGATAAAGGGGAATGCAGTTCACAGCTCTGTACATATTAATCTCATGACAATGATGAAATGATTTATCACACTATATCTATTAAAATTTTACATTATTAAAGGTCTTCCAAATTCAAAAAAAATCCCCAAACTGCAAGATCAGATTGTTTCACTAGTGAATTTTATCAAACATTTCAAAGAACTGCACTAATTCTACAAAAGTGCTTTCAGAAAATAGAAGGGGAGGAAACATTGTTTTCCCACTCACTCTGTGAGCCAAATATTACCAAAACCTGACAAAATAACCTAGAGAAGAAAAATAAAAATACTGTAGCTAACTTTGTACTTATTGTGGAGATTGAATACATACTCCCAAAGGTCTCACCAATCTTATTCGCGATAGTACTGCAAGCCCTAGCCAGTTTAATAAGGTAAGAGACCTACAGATTGAAATAGAAGAAATAAGATTGTCCCTATTTGCAGATGACATGATAGTTTATATACAAAAAGCAACAACAACAAAAACTCCTAAAACTCATCAGTGACTAGTGAGTTAGTTCTGTAAGTACCATAATAAAAGATCAACATTCAATGTCAGTGTTTTTGTATATACTACTGATGAACACATGAAAATTGAAATTTAAAACACAATACCAGTTATAATCACTCCAAAGAAGATTAAATACTTAAGTATCAACTTAAATCCTTTACAACATGTGTGCTGTAAATTACAAAATGATAATGAGCAAAACCAAAGAAGAACCAGATAAATGGAAAGACATAGCATATTCCTGAATGGAACACTCAACATAGTCAAAATATCAATTTGCCCCAAATTGATTATAAGTTGAATAAAATTCCTACCAAAATCAGAGCAAGACATTTTCTTGCCTTACGCAAGCTTCTCCTAAAATGTACATGGAAATGTACAGGTTGTAGAATAGCAAAAGTCATCTTGTCAGAGAATTAAGTGGGAAGCCTATTCTAGGCAACACGAAGTCCTTCGTATAGAACCAGCAACCATGGCAGCATGATACTGAGGGAGGTACAGACACACGGACCCATGAACCAGCACACAGAATTCAGAAGCAGGCCCACAAAGATAGGCCCAACAGATTTCTGACAAAGGTACAAAGAGAGGAAGGAAAAATAACCTTTTTTTAACAAATGCTTCTGGAACAACTGGGTGCCCAAAAGCTTAAAAATGAATTTCAACCTCAGCTTCATACGTTACACAAAAAAGTTACCTATAATGGATCATAGGTTTAAATGCAAAACATAAAACCATAAGACATTTAAAGGAAACCATAAGATAAAAATCTATGGATCCTGTAGCTTAGTAAAAAAGTTCTTAGACATGACAACAAAGCCATGATTCCATGAAAGAAAAAGCATTTGACAAAACCAACTTCATTAAAATAAAAACATTTTGAAACCCCTTTTCCTCTGTGTAAGACCCTATTTAGAGGACATAAAGACAGGCTGCCCACTGGGAGAAAATATTTTCCAAGGACTCTTTGCCAGAATATATAAAGAGCTTTTAAAAATTCAACGATATGAAAACCAAACAACCCAATTAGAAAATGAGCAAAAGACATGGAAAGACATTTTACTGAAGAGGATATATGAATGGCAACGCAGCACATGAAAAGATGTTCAACATCACTAACTCTTAGGGGCATGCACGACGTTGTATGGCTACTAGTGAGGTGGCTGATTCTGGCGGGTGGCATCGCCCCCTGGCTTGTGTGAGGGCCCTTTACCATAGGTGAACAGGCAGAATAATGCCCACTGCACACCCGCCTGGGAGGGCCCCCCCTGGGGCAGCAGGTGCTGCCAGGCTGAGAGGAGACTATGTCTAGGGGCAGGAAGGGTGTGGTCCTGGCACTGGGAGGGAAAAAGTGAGCTGTGAGGAGCAGGAAGACACCCCTTTGTGTCCATCTAACAAGTCGGAGTCTCAGAATATCCATGGAAGCCAAGGAGACATTTAATATTCACTGAGCTTCAGGAGAGCTGGTCAACCCAGACTAATGCCACCTCTGCCCAAAGTCTCCTCACTAAGGGACCCCACAGGGTACAAACTCCAACCTAGCCAGTGGGAAGAGAGAGAGAGAGAGAGATTCATAAAGAGAAGAGGGAGACAGGAGGGTAAGAGTGGAGGGGATTTAGGTCAAATGCCAGCCCTTGTATTTTAGATCCTCGATTCACTGTTTGCTAGTTGGGTTATGGTATGCCAACAAAGAATAATACTTATAGCCAAAGATATTTGCACATTAAAATAAGGTCCCTAACTCATAAAGAAGCCCAGAGTTGAGATTCTATGAATATAAAATGTGCTATTCCAGCCGGGCACAGTGGTGCACACCTGTACTCCCAGTACTTGGGAAGCTGAGACCGGAGGCTAGCAGGTTTGAGTCCAGCCTCAGCAACTTAGCAAAACCCTCAGCAACTGAGAAAGATCCTCTGCAACTTAGCAAGACCCTGTTTCAAAATAAAAATTAAAAAGGGCTGGGAGTGTAGCTCAGAGGTAGCATGCCCCTGGGTTCAATCTCCAGTACAAAAAAACAAAAGTGCTAATCCAGTCCAAAGAGAATTCACCTAGGTCAACTGCCCCATTTTTATAGGGGAAGTCTATAGACTATAGCTATAGTCTATACTACCACCAAGTCTGTAGACTATAGTCTACCACCACCAAGTCTGTCCCATGGCCTGGCTGCGTTTGTAAATGATATTCTAAAGGAAGGCAGCCAAGCCTGCTCATTTACTTCCTGTCTCTGACAGCTCTGGAGCTAGCCAGGCAGAGTGGAACAGAGTAGTGTGACAGAGACCCTGTGGTCCACACAGGATAGTCAATGTCACCCTTTACAAAAAGCATGTGCTGCCCTCTAAGACCAAGGAAGGTGAAGGAAGGTGTAGACGTCTCATGAGCACCCACCCGACATGCGAGGAACCCAAGGCCGCCTAGCCAATAGAAACATATGCTGAGCCATCACATCACCTCAAATTTTAAATAGTACCACTCTTTTTCTTTAAAAAAAATGTAAGAGGAAATGAGTTAGATTATCTATTTTATTTAACCCAATGTATCCTTTACCGATAGGCTTGGGAAAATATTATTTTGCCAATCAACATAAAAATTTAACAGAATGTTTTACATCCTTATTTAATTCTCAGTCTTTGAAATCAGTGCAGGGTTTCTGCTCGCAGAACACCTCAGTGGGACTTACCACCTTTTGGGGGGCTCGGTAGCCACAGTGGCTGGGGGTCAGAGATGGGGGTACTGTATTGGGCAGCACCAGGAGGACCCCTCTTCCAGCTGGAAGCATTTGAAGAGGCAGGTCCTCAGCAGAGAGTTGTCACAGAGAGCTGGCCCTGGATGGCGCTTTCAGGGTGGACACCTGTGGACTGAACGGGGCCTCCGCAGAGAAAGCGGGTCTGAGACAGGCAGGCTCAGAACACACAGACCACAGCCATGTCCCAGCCAGGAAGCTCACTGGGGCGGCCTCTTTCTTATATGTTTTAGAAATCGCAAAAATAAAGTTCCTCTAACATTACTTAGGGTCAAGACAAGTGATAGAGTTGTTTACTGGATGACAAAGGCGCACTGCTAACAGTCACAGCACACATGAGCAGGTGCAGGGTCAAAGCAGGCAGGCCTGCAGCCGGCTCCCTCCAGGAAACTTGAGAGGCCAAGCGTGCCTGCCCCCGCCCTGCTGTTCTCTCTCTCCCTCCTTTAGCATCTCAGTGCTTCACTCCCTGCAGGGAGCTGGCTAGAAGGAGATTTATTGAAGAGAGGAAGTAAAGACTTCCTGTCCCTGCTGGCAGGTTTCCAAATACACAGTTCACTGATGCTCCGAGTTCACCAGGAGCCTTCCTTTCCCAGCAGATCCATTTGTCTTGCTCCTGAGGCTCCCAGGAAAGCAAAACCTCTACCAACAGGCTTAGGGAAAGTGAGTCTGCTCAACAGCCAGCAGGGCTACGATTTCATTTCCCTTCAGGATCCCTTTCAGTCCATTGTGGCTCTAACATCACACCGGCTTACAGAAGACAAGAAGTACGTGCACGGCAGAGCACAAATCAAGATGCGAGATGTCAGACGGATGCCCAGACAGACCCTGCATTACACATATTAAGTCTTGAGTTAAAAATATGCCAGCGCTCACGTGCGGTGCTCCAAGGGACCAAGGCTTTCAGACTAGACTGCTGGGAAATGGGTTACCCAGGACCCTGCCTGGGGCATCCTAGAGAGCTTGGCACACTGGACAGAGAGCTGGTTTTCAACAGGAGCTGTTTGCTAATGAAGTTTCCTATTTGGGTTTTAGACTGAGACCATTCTTCCTATTTATATTTCCTTTCCAAAGGGCTTTATAATTAATGCACCATGAATGTAGTTCTCAATCACAAAGCCTTTTCATCTTGTCTTTCTTCAAAGGTAAGGAGGGAGGGAGGGAAGAAAGAGAGAGAACATGCATGCATGTGTCGCTGGGGAGAGAAGCAAGGGCCTCACTCCTTGCTAGGTAAGTATGCTACCACTGAGTTACACACCCATCCTGGTTATTCTTGTATTTGAACAGAGGCAAGAGCAGCCCTTGCTCCTGCAGGCCATGGAGGCTGATCGCAAGTGCACACAGGTCCCCCTTCCCATCGCCAGTAGGTCCTGGGAAAGCTGACTCCTCAGCCCCTTGTTCTGTCCAGGGGTCCTTCTAGGCTCAGGGTGGGGGGCACAGTCTTGTTTTCAGCCTCCATTTGAATGACCTGGCCTCATATCTCACCTCCTGGACCCTCCAGGGTGACAATTAGCTAATCCTGTTCCTGAGGAGTGACTAGGCAGAGGCAGGGGTGCTGACAGAAACAAGTGGATTGCTACAAAGGGGGTTTGGCTCCTGTGCCTCATTCTCTTGCTTCCTCTCTCTCCATCTGATCTCTCTTTGCATCAACCCACTGGCCCTTCTGCTGAAATGTTTGTATTTTGTTGACAAAATTTAATAAACCACAGCAAAAAGAAAAGTCAATTCACATAAAAAGTGACATTCAGCTACTGGGGATTGAACCAGGGGCATTCTACCTCTGGTCCGTACCCCCAGCCCTATTTTATTTTCAGACAAGGTCTCCCTAAGTTACTGCAGGCTGGCTTCAAACCTGCGATCTTCCTTTCTCAAATTCCTAAGTAGTGGAGAAGAAGCAAGATGGCGACGGAGTAGGAGCGCCCGAACGAGCCTGTCTCAAAACTGTCTCAGAATCGCATCAGGGACTCAGAAATAAACAACATCGCACAGACACAAAAGACCCAAAACCCTAAATCCAGTAACCCAAGTACGAATACGCAGACACAGAGGCTACCAGCTCCAGAATTCCTCAGAAAGCTGCAAG
>PVJS01007292.1:0-56650 GCA_004027185.1 Glis glis
GGGAGGCGGAGACCGGAGGATCCGGGTTCGCGGCCAGCCTCAGCTCTCGCTCTGTCTCTCTCTCTCTCTCTCTCTCTCTCTACTTAGTGAGGCCCTCCGCAACCTCGTGAAACACGGTTTCAAAATAAAGCATAAAAAATAGGGCCGGGGGTGTAGCGCGGAGGTAGAACGCCTCTGCGTTCAATCCCCAGTACCGCAGGAAAAAAAAAAAAAAAAAAAAAAAAAAAAAAAAAAAAAAAAAAAAAAAAAAAAAAAAAAAAAAAAAAAAAAAAAAAAAAAAAAAAAAAAAAAAAAAAAAAAAAAAAAAAAAAAAAAAAAAAAAAAAAAAAAAAAAAAAAAAAGAGATATTTGATAACAAACATAGCATTTTAATTTAGAAAGCCATCACCATTAAAAAAAAAAGTGAGGAGAGATCCAAGATGGTGATGGAGTAGGAACCCCTAGACGAGTCAGTCTCAACATCACCTCAGTAGCTCCAAACTGAATAACATTTCACATCCAAAGAAGAAACAAAAACCCTATAACCAGCTACCTGAGACTGATCTCGCAGACATGGAGACCACCAGTGTCCCAACAGCCAATTGTGAGTTCCTCCCAGTGGCCATTCCAGGATGGGTTTGTCCTAGTGGCTGATCATCCCAGTGGCATGATTGTAAGTTATGGGGCCATTCCAGCAGGATACCATCCCAGCAGAAGACTGCTACGTGCACCCACAGGGACCAGAGGCATGCATGGCAAGGAAATAGACTTGTATGAGTCTGAGACTTTGCAAATCACCCACACAGAGGTGGGGCAGGGGCTATGGTTGGACATAGAAGCAAACAGACAGACATCCCTGGGAGATATTCAGGTGAGATGGAACCACAGCCCACAGTGTACAGAGCCCACTGGGTCTCCAGGGACCAACACTGGGTACCCAGCCATGCTGGGTGGGGGAAATAACTCAGCCAACTGAGATACAAGCTTGGAAAACAATAAACTTGTGACTGGATGCATTTGGGCACTGTGATCACCAAGAAGACCAGAGAGGGTGTACGTGACTGCAGCGGTCAGAAGAGCAGAGGTATGTCGGAAACCAAAAGAACTGAACCACGCAAACTCAAGGCTCAGAACTGTACAATTTCTCCTTGCCAGACCCTGATCATTGGGCAGAGAGTAACAGCAGTGTCATCCTGCTCAGGCCACACCTGTAGGTCAAGAGACCAGAGGCCCAACAGGGCCCCTCTCGATCATAGCTTCAGGCTGGGAACTGGACATTCTCATCACCAGCAGAGCCTATACTTGGCATGCATGAATGCCAGTGACTGACAGTACCTCGCATGATCTAACAAGTAGATCAGGGGTGGGATAGAGGGGGCCACCAAAGCACAGTGAGCTGAGCCATAAGCACAAAATATAGCAATTGCCGGCTTTGCTGAGCATAAGCCCACTGGCCACAGTGGTTGAAACTCAGTGTTCTGCTATTTCAAAGGCTCACAATCAGCAAAGCAGCAGCAGTGGCTGTCTGGCATTGAGTTCCAACCAGCAGGCTGCAAGCACTGAACAGAATATCACAGTCTCTAGCCCAGTGGAGTTTGGGTCTGGTGAGCATGGCAGCCGCCAGCAAATTAGAGACTCCTCTTAGACTTCACTTAGAACCATATCTAGTTAAAGAGGCTCTGGAAGACAAACTCAAGAGATTGTTTATATGAGTTAGATTGGTAGAGGCAAATATATATCCCCAGCATAGACCTTATTATATAGTGATAAAAAATGGACACAGGTCTTACACGCAAAAAGGAAGAAGATGCTGAGACAACAGAGACACAAAATTGAGACCACTGAAAATATGAGAATGAAAAACAGCAAGAAACAATAAACTCTCACAATGCAACACAAAAGATTACGGATGCTGATCTGCAGGAAATGCAATATGGAGAATTCTGAATTCTGATCTTCAGAATGATGAAAGGCCTAAAATAAAGTGTATAGGAGATGAAGGAGTAAATTATGGCTCTAAGAAAGAACCAAAAAGGAACTTTGAATGAAATGGAGTCAATAAATGAATTGAAGACTTCAGTAGAAACCAACTCTGGCAGGCTTGATCACATAGAAACCAGAGTATCACTCCTGGAAGACAGTTCATTCAAAACTGAAAACACAGTCAATGATATACAGAGGATATATTACAACAACACAGCCTAACCATACAAGAAATACAGGCCAATACAAGACATCCTAATCTAAGGATAAAAGGCATTGAAGAAGGTTTAAAAGCACAGACCAAGGGTATCAGAAACCTCTTCAGAGAAATAATTTCAGGGAATATTCCAAACATAGAAAAAGACTCGGACATTCACATACAGAAATGTCCTGTATGTGAATACAAAACACCATTAAGACAAGACCAAAGAAGGACCTCCCCACACCATGTAATAATCAAACTGATTGACAAAGAGGCCAAGGAAAGAATCTTAAAAGCTGGAAGACAAAATAATGGGAGACATACAAGGGAAAAAATGATAAAAATCACTCCAGACTTCTCAACCCAAGTCATGAATGCCAGGAGGGATTGGTATGAAGTATTTCGGAGCCTGGAAGAAAACAACTTCCAACCAAGACCGATACACACAGCAAAGATTCAAAATTGACAGAGAAATAAGGTTCCAAGACAAGCAAAAACTTAAAGAATTCATGACAAGCAAGCCAGCACTCGAGAAAATCCTAAAAGAAATAAAACACAAAGAAAAAACAAGTAAATTCCAGAACCAGAGAAAAGGTGAATTCCACCAGGTAGGCAACTAAGTAAGGAGATATGACACTACATAAAATAGAAAATAGCACTCAAAATGACAGGGAACAAAAATCATAATTCAATAATAACATGAATGTCAAAGGTCTTAACACCCCAATTAAAAGACATAGACTTGCAATGTGGATTAAAAAACATAACCCAAATACATATGCTGCTTAGAAGAAACTCACCTTCAATCCAAAGATAGACCTAATAGACATGTACAACATATTTCAACCAGCAACAGCTGAATACACATTCTTTTCGGCTACCCACATAACCTTCTCCAAAATATACCACATTCTGGATCACAGAGCAAGTGCCAGCAAATTCAAAAAATGTAATAAAATTTCCTGCATCTGATCATTTCACAACAGAATGAAAGTAGAAATTAACAACAGGAAGACTAAAAGTAACCACATAAGTACATGGAAACTGAATGATACTCTCTTGATTGAAGACTGGATTAGAAAAGAAATAAGGGGAGAAATAAAAAAAAATTCCTGGGATTAAACAAAAATAGACACAACATACCGAAATCTATGGGAGATGTTGAAGGTGGTATTACAAGGAAAATTTATAGCACTGAGTGACCACATGAGGAAACCAGAAAGTCATCAAATAAACAACCTAATGACACACCTCAAGGACCTAGAAAAACAGGAATAGTTGAAGTCCAGAGCCAGTAGAAGGCAGGAGATATTTAAAATCAGAGCAGAAATCAATGAAATAGAGAATAAAAAAAAATACAAAGAATCAACAGAACAAGAAGCTGGTTCTTTGAAAAGATTAACAAGACTGACAAACCCCTAGACAATCTAACCAAAAGAAGGAGAGAATCAACCCAAATTAATAAAATCAGAAATGAAAAAGGAGACATCAACACAGACAGTGGTGAAATTCAGAAGATCATCAGAAAGTATTTTGAAAGCTTATATTCCGATAAACAAGAAAAATAGAAGAAATTGACAGATTTCTAGACACATACAACCTACCTAAACTGAACCAAGAGGATATAGAAAACCTGAATCAATCAATAGCAAGCAAAGAGATAGAAACAGCAATAAAACATCTACCATTGAAGAAAAGCCCAGGTCCAGATGGTTTACCAGCTGAATTCTACAAAACCTTTACAGAAGAACTAAATCAAATACTTCACAAGTTATTCCATGAAATCGAAAGACATGGAGTTCTTTCAAATTCCTTCTACACGGCCAGCATCAGATTATTACCAAAGCCAAATAAAGATACCTCAAGAAAAGAAAATTACAGACCAATATCATTGATGAACATGTATCCAAAAATTCTAAACAAAATACTAGCCATGCACATTCAAAATCATATCAAGAAGATTGTACACCATGACCAAGTTCATTTCATCCCATGAAAGCAAGGCTGGTTCAACATATGCAAATCAATACATGTTATTCACCACATAAATCAAACTAAGAAAAAGAATCACATGATCATCTCAATAGATTCTGAAAAAGTGACAAAATCCAACACCCATTCATGCTAAGAACTCTACAGAAAATTGAAATAGAAGGAACATACCTCAACATAATTAAGTCCATATATAACAAACCCAAAGCCAATATCATATTGAATGGGGACAAACTTCAGGAATTCCCCTTAAAAATCAGGAACAAGACAAGGATATCCACTATCACCACTCTTTCAGTATAGTCCTCAAGACTCTTGCCAGAACAATAAGACAAGAGAAGGATATCAAAGGAATTCAAATAGGAAAAGATGAATTAAAATTATCTCTATTTGCAGATGATGTGATTCTATATCTAGAAGACCCAAAAAACTCAATCAAAAGTCTACTAGAGCTGATTAACAAATTTAGCAAAGAAGTGGGATACAAAATTAACCTAAAAAAGTAAGTAGCTTTCCTATATGCCAACCATGAATCCACTGAGAAAGAAATCCAGAAAACAATTCCATTCACAATAACCTCAGAATCAATAAAATACCTAGGAATAAACCTAACCAGAGAGGTAAAAGACCAATACAATGAAAATTATAAAACACTGAAGAAAAAAATTGAAGAAGATCTTAGAAGATGGAAATATCTCCCCTGCTCTTGGATAGGCAGAATAAATATTATCAAAATGGCCATTCTACCAAAAGTGATCTACAGAGTCAATGCAATCCCTATCAAAATACCAATATCATTCTTCACAGACCTAGAAAAATCAGTCATTAATTTCATATGGAGAAACTAAAGACCCAGAACAGCTAAAGCAATTCTCAGTAATAATAACCATGTAGGAAGCATCACAATTCCTGACTTCAAATTATACTACAGAGCTATAGTAATAAAATCAGCATGGTATTGGCACAAAAACAGACACATAGACCAATGGAACAGAATAGAAGATACAGAAACAAATCCACATATTTATAGCCAATTGATTTTCAACAAAGGTGCCAGACACATACATTGGAGAAAAGATAGCCTTTTCAACAAATGGTGTTGGGAAAATTGGTTATCTATCTGTAGAAAAATGGAACTAAATCCTTACCTCTCACCCTGCACAAGAGTCAACTCAAGATGGCTTAAAGACCTGGAAGTTAGATCAGAGACTGTGAAATTCCTAGAGGAACACATAGGTTCAACACTCCAACATATAGGTACAGGTAGAAACTTCCTCAACAAGACCCCCAAAGCTGAGGAAACTAAAACAAGATTAATAAGTGGGATAGCATTAAACTAAAAAGTTTCTGCACATCAAAGGAAACTATCAAGAGTCTAAAGAGAAATCCTATGGAATGAGAAAAGGTCTTTGCAAGCTATCCCTCTGACAGAGGACTAATCTCTAGAATATACAAAGAACTTAAAAGACATTACACTAAAATAACAAATAACCCTATCAAGAAATGGGCAACTGAATTGAATAGACACTTCATGAAAGAAGAGATACAAATGGCCAATAAATACATGAAAAAATGTTCAACATCATTAGCAATCAGGTAAATGCAAATCAAAACTACTCTGAAATTCCACCTAGCCCCAATCAGAATGACAATCATCCAGAAGTCAAAAACATTAAATGTTGGAGAGGATGTGAGGAAATAGGAACTCTTCTACACTGTTGGTGGGAGTGCAAACTAGTTCAACCACTATGGAGATCAGTGTGGATATTCCTTAGAAAAATGGGAATGGATCCACCATATGATTTGGCTATATCACTACTGGGTATCATTCCAAAGGGATTGAAACCAGAGAACTACAGGAGTATATGCGTACCCATGTTCATAGCAGCACAATTCACAATAGCCAAATTATGTAACCAACCTAGATATCCATCAACAGACAACTGGATTAAAAAACTATGAGAAATATACATAATGGAATTCTACTCAGCAATAATGAAGAACAAAATTATATCATTTGCAAGAAAATGGAAGTACCCAGAGAACATTACATTAAGTGAGATCAGCCAATCACAGAAAGAGAAGGATCATATGTTTTCTCTAATATGCACAAGCTAGGGTGAAGTTGGGATACAAGAGGGACTCCAGAATGGTGGAGAAGCCTCACTGGAGCCAGGGAAATGGTCTAAGGGAAGGGGAAGGGGAAGAATGAAGTTCATTAATGGAATTACTACCATTGACCATGAGTACATATGAGAATATGTACTCATGGGAGGTTGGGGGGGACGAAATGCTGTGTGTATGTATGTTACTGTCAAATTGATTTTCATTGTGATGTGAGACTATAATGCATCAATAAAAGCACATTTTTTAAAAAAGTGAATCTTTGAAGTTTGTGTTTTAGAAAAATTATATATGAAAACATATCAATGGAATATGAGATGTGAGATTTTTATCCACAAAAGTTAGAAATTCAGTTTGGATCTATACTGAAAAATTATGAATTTTAATATTCTTTCTATGAACTAGTTATTAGCAATCCCTCATCCTTACTATCCAAATATTGCAAAATACAAGCATTGAGTGAACAATAGTATCTTTTTTTTTTTTTGCAGTACTGGAGATTGAACCTAGGGGTGTTCTACCTCTTCTTTTTTTTTTTTTTTTTGCGGTACCGGGGATTGAACGCAGGGGCGTTCTACCTCTGTGCTACGCCCCCGGCCCTATTTTTTTTTTTTATACTTTATTTTGAAACCGGGTCTCACGAAGTTGCAGAGGGCCTCAGTAAGGAGAGAGAGAGAGAGAGAGAGAGAGACAGGGAGAGAGAGAGAGAGAGAGAGAGAGCTGAGGCTGGCCGGGAACCCGGATTCTCCAGTCTCTGCCTCCCAAAGTACTGGGATTACAAGCGTGCGCCACCACGCCCGGCTAATAGTATCTTTTTGATGAACATTTTTGTTGACAGGGGAACTATTTTGATCTATATTATTTTCATTGGTTTATATTTGTTATTTTATGAAAAATATTTAAATATATGATGAAAGTTTTATGAGAGGTATTATAACATGTATACAGCATGTTAGCAGGAGGTATTATAACATAATGTATACAGCATGTTAGCAGGCAATGAATTCCTTGGTTCTTACTTCCCAAAAGATTTCAGATGGAAAACACCAATAGGGTAAACAGATTTATTCAATGGAGTGAACAGTTTTGGGAGAAGAGCCTATGTTAAGGAATTGGTTATGCTCCAGGAAGAGTGTCTGGAATGGTTCAATTTCTGGGAGTGGAAAACGACATGGAGTTTTCCATATAGCAAGTTTTATTCAGTCTGGAAACTTTCCCCCCGCCTGTATATGCATTTGGGTGGGTAGGTCACTTGTCCACTTTTGTGCCACAGACTAATGGTTTCTGCTCTTTCTACCATGCTAGAAAATTTCCCATTGGTACCTAAGCAAAAACACAGGCTCAGTGCTCTGCACATGCTCTAAAGCTGGAAAGCCCCCTTAGCCAGTTACACCTGGTTTTGTTTAGATTTAAGAAAGTAGTGTCTGTCCATGAATGAGGAAGTTTATGGGTGGGGTTTTCCAGTGCCCAGGGCCTGAGGTGGAGTCACTTTTCCTTATTTCCAGTGGGATAAGCCTGAAACCTTCTCCTTCCTGTTTGCTCTATCTACCTAATGAACACATTATGAGGTTAGACTCTTAGGATTCAATCATGGTCTGCCATTTACTACCCATGTGATCTTGGAAAAGTTACTTAACCTCTCTCCTAGTTACAGTAATGAGGCCATGAAAAGATCCTAATAGATGTTTTCCACAGCCAATCATCCCCCAGCTTTCTTTGTGTTCCTCTGTGTATCCTACACCTAATCTGTGGCAATGAAGTTGGGAGAACACCAAGGTACAAAAGGGCAACATATAGAATCATCACACAACCCCTCCCCCTGTGCCCCAGGTTGTGCCCAATGTTGCACAGTGTTCATTTGGTAAAATGCTTGTTCTAGGCTTCTCCTAGGGTATGTTTTTTATTCTAGTCTGCTGAGGAGGAGAAACAAAAGTGGGCTCACTATGTTAATAATCTTTATGATATATACCCAGACCTCCAGTATGTGAATAGTAAAGTCTTTCCCCAGAAGGTTTTATTTTGGCAATTTTCTTTCAAGTGCTTTATAGAGTTCCTACTTACATATAATCTAGGTAAACATTAGTGTTTCATCTTCTGCCAACAGATATTCATAGGAATCATTTTAACAGGATCTGAAGGACTAAATGCTCAGTGAGTCTTCAGCACCCTGCTGGGAGGATCCAAGCACAGAAAAACTTTTGAAGTCACTGTGGGCTTCTTACTCTAATCAGCACCATGGGAAGTGCTAAATAAAATGAGATTGAGTTCCAGGGATGCTTTTAGCTGAGATGGTTATGATTCACAGGGGAGATCCTTAAATATATATCCCTAAGTAAAGCTGAACAATTAAACAGAAGGCTGACTAGAAAGCATCAAGAAGCCACAGTGCATGTCTGATTCCTATGAGATCAGAAACAGAAATATTTTATCATACATAAAAATTTAAAACATCTCTCAAATCCAAATACTTTTCAGGGTTCAGGGACTGTGTCCACCCCCATGTTTTACAGTAAGCCAAGTTAAGTCACTGGCAGCTCAATAAATAACAATAAAAAACTCCCTCTGGAAGAATATTACAAAATTTTTTTTCTTTTATTTTTTCTTGAGGACATAAATTCCATATTTTAGTGCTATTTTTTTTTAAATCCTAGGGCAATACTAAAAAAAGTGACAAAAAGGAGTTCACATAACAACATCTTTGAGATTTACTTTTACGAGATACATTCTTTTAACTTTTAGAGTCAAGTTGTCTATTTATTTCTGCCCTGAATTTAGCTTTGAAGGTCCCTTTAGGGCAAGAGGCTTCAAAACAATTTAATTAATATAGATTAATGCTATTTATAGTTACCTTTTGATTATATGTGTTCAGCAGTAAAAATATAATATGTATATTTTATACTACCTTATTTAACTACAAATCTGAACTCTCTTACTAAGTGATTTTTCTAGAGTGCTGAAAAGTAACATTTATGTGAGTAGATGGCTCTCATTAGATCATATTAGAAAGCATTTACAGGAAATGAAAGGGCCAAAACACAAGGAGTTCTGTGAAGGAGATGAAAAGCTTTAAAAAGCTCCTCTGGGTCTATGAAAGTTTCAACAACACCTACAATAGTAAACCAAATGATTTGCTCAAACCCTGGAGCCACAAGTGAAACCCAAGTGAATGGATCTTCAAAAGAAATAGGAGCTGAGAAAAAGAAGAAAGGATGCTAGGATAGCAAGCAGGTGTGTGAGGTGTGCTCCACCTCTTGGACTACCTAACTTCCACCATGATTTCCTGCTTCCCAAACACTATAACAAGCCTCCTACTCTTCTTAAAACATACTGGTTGCCTTGCTGACATGAATGTATCATGGCCAGCTCTTAGTTCAGAATTTCTGGGTGATGGTAGATCTATCATTTCTACATTGAATTCTTGATATCATAAAAAATGAGAGACGAATGGTAAATTATAAAATTCTAATGCACTGTTCAATAAAAATTGTCATTTGATCACAATGAAAATGGGAAACAACACACTAGTCATAGATGTATATCACATCATTTGCTCCTGGAGAGAAGCCTCAAGCAGTTCCTGTACCAGAATATAATAAAATCCTTGAATGGCCAATTTGACAACATTGTTTCTCACTTTTTTTTTCTTGAAAGCATTTTACTTCAGATTGAAAAATGAACAGCTTCCATACTGTTCATCACAAGATACACAGTATTCACAAATACAATGCTGGTCATTTGAGGAAATGTATACACACCTCAATTTCTCCTTCATGCTTTTTTCTTTTAGAAAGATACTGTTTACCAAAAAGAAACTTCAGGGGTACAGGAAAAACTATATTCCTAATAAATTTACAAAAACCTAAGATTCCCAATGGAATCAAGATTATCTTCCCGCTACCACCACCTTAATATAATCACATGCTTATTGGAACACTAAAATTCGCACCCTACGAATACATTTACTTTCAACAATGAGGGTGATTCTTTAAAAAAAAATTCAGTGTGGTAAATGTAACAAGGATCTCTGCAAGTATTAAGTGTCTGAAATAGGCAGGTAATACTGGATTTATAGTGAGGGTATTCACCTATTTTCTCCATAGGTCTTAATTTGCCAATATTAAGAAAACCTTTGTCAATTTTTTTCCATGTACACACCTGTAATTGAAATCTAAGAGGCACTCATACTGGGACTGAATTTTTATTACTCCACTTTATGTTAGTATAAATTTGGGGGCTGAGGAAGCACTTAATCAAGAAATGATAGGTCATTAATAACCAAGCCTAGATTTCTTTATAAATAACATCTGCTCTACAGCTATATTTATATAGCAACTCCTTGTTCCATAAATCAAAACCAGAGACTATATTTAATCATAAACTTTGAGTCTAGAGCTAGAAATGGAGATTTCTGCTTTCCAGTAAATGACATTGATATTTTGAAAACTCACCATTCACCTGGATCTTTTCGAAGTGTTTTGCCAAATGGAGCAATTTGAAGTAACAGTTGGGTTTGTAATAAAACAAACAAGCAAACAAAAAACTCCATGCAACAAGCCTGTATTAGGATTGCCTTTCCACACTATGAGCAGTTATCTACTTTATCGAGCTACATTATCTTAGGATATCATTTTTGATTGAAGGTAGTAGAGTCATGTATTTCTTAGCATCCTATACTTTCTCCTGTTCAGTCTTCTGCTTCCCTGATAATCAGCTTGTTGTAGGGAATTAAATTTATATGGTGATTCAAGTAACATGGATTATCAGACTTCTGGTAAATTTGGTTTGTAGACCAAAAGTAGAAGAGCAAGTCTTGTCAATACTTTCCTTCCTTCATTCTATGATTTGAGTTGTATCCCCTTCCAAAATTCACATTGAAAGCTATTCTTTGAGGAAATAATATTTAGAAGTAGGACTTTCAGGAGATGATTGGGTCATAAGGACTCCTCCCTCATGAATAGACATGAAGAGATTAAGACCCTTATAAAAGAGGCTTCATGAAGCATTAGACTCTTTTTCCCTTCTGCTCTGTCTTTCCACCTCCTGCCCTGTGAGGACACAAAGTCCCCTCTAAAAGAAGTAATGACTGTGTGCATGTATGTCAATATCACTATGAACTACATTATGATGTGAGATTATAATGCACCAATAAAAGTAAATATAAAAAAGATGCAAAGACAAGGGGCCATTTCAGAAAATGAGGCCATCACCAGATATACAACCTTCCAGGGCCTTGATGTGGACTTCTCAGCATCGCAACTGTGAACAAAAAGATTCCTACTGTTTATAAATTATTCACTCTCTGGTCTTTTGTTACATCAGCATAAACAAAGGCTTGTCCCTTTCTTAGTTGAGATTCCAGCAGTCTAGCTCTTTTTGACTCAGTGCCCCTACTTTTGGAGGTTTGGTAAGCACATGGCCTGAGGTCCACAATACAAAAATAAATTATTTAACCATCGGTTAACAATTAAATAGTCAATATCCTCAATTTCTCACTTATTATATCTTAATAGAGTTCACAAAATTAAAGATTTTAGAGACTGTTATTTGTGAATTTCTATTATTGGTACCAAATACTGTTTCAATTATATATTTTTGATTGAAAAATAATTTTAAAAGCCATATCAAAGCTTTAAAAGTTTACAAAATACCCAGAAATGGTGGCGCACGCCTGTAATTCCAGTACTTGGGAGGCTGAGACAAGAGAATTGCAGGTTTGAAGCCAGCCTGAGCAATTTAGTGAGGCCCTCAGAAACTTACAGTGACTATGTTTCAAAATAAAAAAAAATCAGGCTGAGGTTACAGCTTACAGGTAGAATGCTTCTGGGTTCAATCCCCAGTACCATACACACACACACACACACACACACACACATAAAAGCCATATCAAACTAGCAAAAAGTGCAGAGCAATTATTATCCCACATGATTGATAAATATCAATAGATTAAGTGTGTAAGGACCCCATATCTGGTGTGTGTATGTGTGTGTGTGTGTGTGTGTGAGAGAGAGAGAGAGAGAGACAGACAGACAGACAGACAGACAGACAGAGAATATCTTGGCTCCATCTTCCTCATAAGTCACATTTAATCTCAGATATATATAGTAACAAAACATAGCATGTCTAGCCTTTAAAAGTGTACAAAATACCCAGAAATGGTGGGTATTTTACCCAAATGGTGGGTATTTTACCCAATGGTGGGTATTTTACCCAATGGTGGGTATTTATACCCAAAATACTGTCCAGAGAAGGAGAGATGACCTATATTCTAGAATCTCATCTAAAATCCTGAAGTGTTGCTTATGTCTTACTCATTAGGTCAGAGAGTATGTTGTACTGATTCATTTAATTTAGATTATGTACTGCCCCTCAAGATCAAAGGAAAGTGTCAGATTTCCTGTAAACAATGCATTTGCAACATGCATAGTTGAAACCCTAAGATTGGGAAGGAAAAAAAAGAGGAAAAGTTGTCAAATACATTTCTACTCTTTACTGCAGCTCAATAAATAGAAAGAGGAAACAAAACTTATTGGATAAACTACAAAGGCAATGATGATATGAAGTTCAGATTATCTTACCCATCATGTAAATCTGCTTCCAAAAATTATATTCCAAAAAAAGACATTTTTAGTAAAAATTATGTTGAACTCCATGAAAGTGAACTGTAGAAACTGAGTTTCTGTAATTGATTTTATGAAAGCAAAAATTCAATTCACAGATCTCCAAGGCATTTAACCTCAAGTATTAGTTAATCCTATGCATGTTCAGATGGGTGATTAATGTAACTTTGGAAAAGATATTATATCACACATTTTTATTGCTTTTAAAGTTCTTGTTCTAGTATATGTTTTCCAATATTTGCAAACTTCCATTCATAGTTCATTCATAAATGTAACAGCCCCTTGCTACAAGCTCCACCCCATTGAGCCCATGTTTTTGAGGCATAATTTATTATCCTATGTACTGACTGTCAGAGAAAGTACTCAAAAATAAATGCTCCAAAATGCTGAAGCCATATTGTAACACAGAGACTCCATTCTGTTTATCTTAAAATTATTCTTTATTGCTTGTGTTAATTAAATTCTCTTGAGTTTATATCTAGGTATAGCATTTCTGATTCAGAGGATATGCAATATGTTCAAATTTAGTAGACAAAACTAAACCATTTCCCAAGTGGTTATACCATTTTATACACCCATCAACAAAGTATGAATGTTCCACCTGCTCAATCCTTGTCAATTTGGAGTTATCCAGCTAACCACATTGCTGCAGCTCTGAACTAGAAGAAAAGATTTAGTCTAAAATTAAATTTGTTCATTTTCATAATTGGCATATCATAAGAGTATTGCATGAAAATGCTTTCCAATATCTGGCACATGGAAATGATTTAGTAAATATTAGCTTAACAGAATTCTAAATAAGAATAGCCAAAATATCATGTCTCTAAATAGTATTTCCTAACCAGTAATGATCATTTATTTGATGGTGTTTAGCTGTTAATATATTCATTTTCATTCTCTGTAGTATCATAATGAGGAGACCACGATATCCTTTTGAATTAGAAAAGTAGATGTGCATTTTTAAATTAAAAGGCTTTGCCTAAGTGAAGTGAGAATTGTTCACATAAAAGGCAGCTCTCCAATAGTGGTAAAGTCATTATCTTTAATAAAGTCATAAAGAAATATCCCATAGAGCACTTGTGTGTGAAGGAGGCTGGCAGGTTTGGAAGGATTTGACAGTGGTATCAGAGAAGGCCTTTGGTTAGAAAAATAGTGGCCATGAATGGAAAGATGACAGTGTTGCTGAGCTGATGGAATTAGGCTGGATTGGAAAACAGTCTCAGAATGGATTGGAAAATACCCCTCAAAAAACCCCATTTCCCCCACCTGCAGATTTGTATCTGGAAATAGAAGAAACAGTGTTAACCTCAAACATTTTGTATGAACACACACAAAGGACCTATGAGAAATATGCCCACAGAGGAACAGTTCTGTATAGCTATTGCGTTTTTTAAACTCACTACATACTTTAAAACTATTACAAATATATCTTACAAACAAACAAATAACAAACCATAGCTGGTGGTGGTGGTGGCACATGCCTGTAATCTCCATACTTGGGAGGCTGAGACAGGAGGATCTCAGGTTCAAGGTCAGCCTCAGCAATTTTACAAGACCAGTAATTTAGTGAGATTTAAATTAAAATGAGGATTTTAAAATAAAAATTAAAAGGGCTGGGGGTGTATCTCAGAGGTATAAGGCCCATGGGTTCAATATCCAGTACCAAAGGAAAAAGTAAAGAATACATAAATTTCTAAACTATTAAATTGAAATTTTTCTCTTTGCCTTCACTCCCTTGGTTTCACCATTTAATTCCTCTAGGCAAATCCTATGGAACCAGTCAGACTCTAAAGAGATCGGCTCCGCTAATTCACTTGCTCATTCCATCTTTTCCGATGGGTTGCATTGTTTGCTCTCACCCTACTGGAAGGTGTCTAATTGTTTCAGTTCATCTTTTCATTGCACCATATGTTAAATCTACTAAAGTGTCAACCACAATTTAAGGGGCTATTTGTGTAACTGAGGACACAACAGAATGCACTATGTGGTTAAAGGTTCATTTGAAATCAAGGATGCACAGAACTAGACAAAGTCCATGGTCGTGATCTTTGTATCTTCTATCCAGCCTAGAAGTTTCGAGGGTCCCTGTTAAAGAATGCTCTGTGATTCAACTTAAGCCAATGAGAAATCAATTCCACAAACTAAAATTTAAAACATGCCAATTCAACACTATCAGCACCATTTCATCACAGTGCACAGAATCTGATGGCGTGAAGGTAGTCTGAGGAATCATACATTTCCTAGTGCTCCCCTGGAGTTTCATCCAGGTCATCACACTGCGAAGCCTTCTTATCCCAAGAAAGATGTAGTTTTTTCTTTAACTTAATTTAGAAAATAGCTTTCCAATTTATAATTGTTAAATTTAACATAAAATGATAATAATATGAATTTAAATAATGGCTAACAAATAATGTCAGGATGCATCTGCTCTCTTCTCACAGTTGTACAATACTTGAAAGACTCCACAACATTCTTGGTATTAATTTCTATATTACCAAAATAATATGTTTTATGTATGTCAAGTGTTGATTTTTAAAAAAATGATCTTTTTCAAATATATACTCTCATAAAAATATAAACATATATGAATTATTCACCCTCATGTGGAAATGCCAGTATATATGACACACACACTTACATATAAACACACATGTATCTTTTATAAATTTGAAGTATTATACAAATTTTACTTTATAAATTTTTCCAACACCACTTGAAAACTCAAGTATAGTGGTATTTTTCAGCTTAAGCACAGATTTTTAATTATAGGTATTAATTAACCAAACATACATGCTAATGACACTATGTAGATAATATGCATTACAGATTCAAGTGTACAGCAATTATTCTCTGAATAATAAATACACATTTCTTTTAAGCATTATGGAATTCACAGTAATTTGATTTCATTATTAACATATGAAAATACTTTCCCCCTAAAAAATTATAAGTAGAATTCCTTCTATATGAACATAAAAAGAACTATTGGTTTGAATAACTGAAAAATATTAAAGGTTAGTTATTATTAGATAGGATAATGCATGGTAAGGTAAATGTTGAATTTAACACATATTTCAGCAAACCACAGACTCAGATTATGGGCGCTACTCGGCAACCTCCCTGTGGTCAGTGTTTGTCACTTTTATTCTCCTTCCTGTAGCCACCTGCATGTCAAGGCCCTCATATTTGTTGAAGTGAACTGAGATAAACCTAATTCCTAACAGAAGGCAGGCTTAATTCTCATCTCCTTGCTGAAGTCTTCAGATCTCATTTGTAAATAATAATTCACTGTGCTTGCTTGTTCTTCATCTGCAACCCCTGCCAGACTACAGGAAACATGCTTCTCTAATTCACCAACATGGCATTAACAGCTTGTACAGGGAAACCTTCCTTGCTGCTGATGAATATATAAACTTACAGTTCACTTTTAATTGGTTGACACATCTCACACAACATTGAACTCCATTCTTTAGAACTAAAAATCTGTCATCTTTAATCAGTGTTTCTCAAGAGGGGAAAAAACTGACTCCAGACATTGGACTTTTCTTTAGAAATCCAGTGTGGTATCCTAATTTTATTCTTGATATTCTGAGCTCTTTGAAACTTGAGTACCTTTATTAGTAAACTGAGTTTGATTTCTAAATGTGAAACTACAACTAGAATTCTTAATAAATGAAAGAGGCTATGATCTCATGTGCTACCAATGAATACAGATATATTAATTTAAAAAGGTTTCTTTAGAAAAAAGGGAAATAAAGTTGAAAAGGCCTTACTTACTGATGTTGAAAATGCCTTAAAAATCATTTCAGAGGCAATTATAAAGGAAGAGGTCAGAGTGAGTAATAACCAATAAGCTTTCTCTCAAAAATGTTCTTGTTAATATTGAGGGAAAAACAGGAACTAGAAAAAAAAGGTGGAAATTTGGTTTTTGGAAGTTAGAGAGATGTAAACAAAAATGGGACTGTGGAATGAAATTTCTGTCTTGTTCTTATTGGTTGGGAAAATGCAAATCATATGGCAAGGGTATTGAGTAAACATCTGGAACAATGTCTGGCCTAAGGAAGCATTTGGAGTCCCTGTATTTTCTCAGTGGAACAAATCCAGCACACTTTGCTCGTTTGTGCATTTATCCACACTCCACACCATCCCATTCTCTCTCCCCTGAGAGGAACTTCCTTTATTTCATCTCCTCTCCCACCATGGCCATGTGTCATTCTGATCCTCATGTCTGTCTTTTCCAGCTACACAATAATTAAGTTTTGGAGTTGGTAACTATTATACCAGGATACAAAACCAAATATAGTTAGATTGGACAAACTCAAATCACATATCTGTTTCATCATATCTGGACATAATTCTCTAAGATGTGAGGCTAATTTTGGTCATTTTACATAACATGAGTAGAAAATACATCTCATGTAGACAATGTAGCTAATGCTTTTATGTTAGGTATGCTCATTTCTCTCTTTAAGATTTATATTGTGGTATAAAATACTTATAGATTTGTCCTGTGTATAATGCTCATTTGGTCCCTTAACAAATGTTTATTGAGCTTCTATTATATTCCTGATACAGTTGGAGTCACTGGAGATTCAGGAGCTGATGATAGCGAGTTCTAAACCTTATATACATAAGAAAGACAAAATAAAATCTTTGTAAATCAAAATTATAAACACATTACCAACATTTATATGGATTCATTTTGAATAAAAGTGCTAATATAATTAACAAACATCTCAAGGCAAATGTGTCTCAGACTGAGGTTGACTCTTAATAGTATATATTCATGCTATTGAATTTCATAGCAGTGGATTTCTTTGTACTACTGATTTATTTTTCCAACTTCTTCATCCATATGATTAATTTGCTCTTATTTTAACATTCTGATTATTGAAGAATATGAAGAATAAAAATGATAGTTCTGTCATTGGACTTGGTCAGTTACAGTTGCCTTGTTAGTTTTTTATTTTTCAATTTACAGTTGATTTTCAGAAATATTTAATCTACTTTTATATTTTATGAAAGACAAGAAACAAAGAAAAACATTTTTCAAATATACTAACTTTGGCACAGCCTACAACATGTCAAAATCCTCTGAAAACAAATGAGAAGTGAAAAATAGGAACAGTGCCCTCTCCGCTACTGGTCACCCGAAGCAAAAGCCACTGTGGAATCTGACAGTGAGCTGGGAAAGAGCACATTTCTCTCTGAGGATTAAATGTCAGCAAAACTAATTCTTCCCTTATTTGTATTGGAAAATTAAGTGTGAACAACAGTTCTATTGTCTCTTTTTCTATTTCCCTAACCCTAACCCTATTGAAGCAGGCCTCCATATCAGAGACCACTACTCCAGAGCAGGTAATTATTTATGGTTTGATCATTATTAATAGGTGTTAGTTCTCATGACATGATTTTTGTTTGCAAAGCTGCCAATGGAATGTATAGTATAATGCTAGGTTATGCAATTTCCTCTTATTTTTGATATCTAAAATATTCAGGATTTAAATGTCTTTTTCTAGCAAAAAAAATTTTATTTTTATTTTTAAATACTTTTACTGGTGCATTTTAATCTCACATTATTATACAGTTCAGAGAGATAGCACAAATTAATCGGTAAGCTTCTCCCTGGCTTCCTTCCCACTCCCTCCTCTTCCCCGTACATGATATTGAAATTGGCATTAGTAATTTCACATATGTATATAACATCAGTGGAAGTGTTTCCTTCATTGATTCTCCCAACACTGCCCCCCCAACAAGACCCTCCCTTAGACCCCTCCATCACTCCACTGGGGTTTCTCCTCCATTATCTGAAGTCCCTCTTGTATCCCTATTATTTCTTAGCTTCCATGTACTAGGGAAAGACATATGACCTTTCACCTTCTGTAACTGGCAAGTATCACTTAACATAATGTTCTCCATGTCCATCCATTTTCCTGCAAATGACATAATTTTGTCCTTCCTTATAGCTGAGTAGAATTCCACTGATTGTATCCCATAGTTTTGTAATCCATTCATCTGTTGATGAACACCTAGGTTGGTCCCATGATTTGGTTATTGTGAATTCTGCTGCTATAAACATATATATGCATGTATTGTTATATTCTGATCTCAATCCTTTTAGAAAGATACAGAGTAGTGGTATAACTGGATCTTATGGTGAATCTGTTCCCAGTTTTCTGAGATAGCTCTCCACACTGACCTCCATAGTGAGTACGCTAATTTGCGATCCCACCAATACTGTTTAAGAGTTCCTATTTCCGCACATCCACACCAGCATTTGTTGTTGTTGTTTGTATTCTTAATTCTAATTTGCGTTAGATGGAATCTCAGTATAGCTTTGATTTGCATCTCCTTAATTGCTAATGATGTTGAACATTTTTTCATATATTTATTAGCCATTTGCATTTATTCTTTTGCAAATATCTATTTAGTTTAATTGCCCATTTCTTGGTTGGGCTTTTTTATTGTTAAATATTTTAAATAATTTGTATAATCTAGATATTAGTCCTCTATCAGAGGAGTAGGTGGCAAAGATCTCCTACTCTGTAACCTTTCTCTTTAGACTCTTAATGGTTTCTTTTGATGAACAGAAACTTTTTACAATACAAAGTAAATAAGGTTTTATTAGTGAAAAATACAGTTCAAAATGAGCTGATATCTTATTCCAGGTGTGTTCTTAATTCTTTGAACTTAGATTTTGAACCATCCATGATAAAATATAGGATGTTAAATTATTGAATTTATGTAGTTAATTTCTAATTTTTCCTTATGATTTTCTAATTTAAAAGGACAAATAAACAAGAAAAATGATTTCCTAGTATAATCACTTGATTCTAGAGATAGCTTTTTAAATATAAATTTGATTTATATAATTACATATTTTAATATATTCAAATTCATATTATATAATTTAAATAGATATAAATCATACCAATGCCTTAATTACTTTGAGGTATGAGTTAAGGCAATATATATAATAAACAACCATTTTAAATATCTAATAATATAATTATGCATAGTTATTCACAATTGTCCTTTTGTGTTTAAAATTCATATAAATTATCTTGTTCCCATTTGTTTCAAATAGTTTTCAATGAAAGCTTCTTTCAGTATTTTATAAATTAAATTCTAAAAGATATATAAAAAGAAATATAGCATGATTTCATCATTGGCTAATTCTATATAATATTTAAGTGTAATATTTCTACATCTCCAACATCTCCATTTTATTCTCAAAATTTGCTTTTTGTGTATGAATTACTTTGTTACCACAAAACAAACAGGGAAAGATAAATTAACCAATATAGCTGTATAGGAGAGACAAAAATTCCTCTAAGAAAGTTTTAAGTATAGACTTTATATCTATTTAATTCCAAAAATAACTTACACAAGAGATGCAATCTGTTGATGTTTCATTTGTTACTACATAAATTGTTTTTCAAATATAAATACACAAAAATAATTTTATTTCTAGTACATAACCTCCTCTCATATAAACCTGTGCATATGATGCTAAGGTTTAAAACTTAAATGATGTTTGGGACCAAACAACCTTTATACATGTGGGAAGCAGCAGATTTAATACAGAAAGAAATTGTGGGGACTCTGGAAAATTAAAGGTGCATGACCTGTTTAGAGACATTTTTTAAATTGTCAACACTAGCTGAAGGAAACATGTCCACAGGCAAAACTCAAATCATATGAAAGACTTTTCTCATCAAAAGCTAATGAAAATAAAAACATAAAATTAAGGTTATTATTACTCTTGTATCAAAAAATTACTCAAACGAGACAAGTAAATGCAGAGTATAATGAAATACATTAATACACAAACGCAGGTATATGACATACATGTATATGATGGAAAAAATAGAATCTGTCTTGTAAATCTTATAAGATTATGTGACTTATAAATATAAATTAATAGTGATGATTTATTCACACTTGATTTATATAGCCTCAATTGGCTGTAGGTATTGAGTTCTTTCAATGAGATACTAATCTTATCTGGTTTCTTTACCATCCCTGACCAGAATAAAAGAAATATATAGAGAATCTATCCATCTGGAAACTATCTAGTTGTTTTGTGAAATTCATGTGCTTTACACTCAATGTCTGTCAGGTTGATCCAAATTTCTACTTAGATCCTCAACTATCCACAGATTCCGGATAGCAGAATGTCTGCCATCTTGAATGTATCACTGGTATTTCACTCAGTTCTTCCCAGTCTTGACTCTAAAGCCTAGGTTGGCTTCTTTTTATATCTAAGTGCTGGTTTTCTACCTACATCTAAGTTCTGACTACTGATTCTACTCATGTGGTCTGGTGTCCTGGAACCATGATGTCCTTGCCTTATCTGATTTTAACATTGTCCATGTTATATTCTTATACAACTGAAATTCATGGGATGGATTGGTCCTCTTTTATAAAAATTGTGTCAAATCAAATCTTAGTATGTTAAAACTCTCATTTTGTTCTGAGTGATACTCTTAAAATACAGTTTTTAAGTGGGTAGACTTTAAACATCATCCCATAGAAGTTTGACATCCAAGACTTCTCCCTTTTTCTACATTTATATACTACCAATAATCCAGAACTACTTAATATGAAGGCATTTTGAATTAATCTACTAAATGGAATTTTATATCAGAAAAAGGTATAATTCTAATATTAATTACTGAGTGTCTCCACATTAGTAACCCATTCAAAAGTCAGTGGACTTTTGTTTATGACAGAATCAGCCTTGACTATATAAGATTCCAAAATTTTTAGATAAATTTTGAAGAGAGAGTCATTTTCATTTTCTGGTGTTGAAACAGGGGTATCATCTCTATTTAGGGTTCTTGTCCAATGGATCTCAATGAATGAAGTCCAAGGACTAGTAAAGGGTATAGAAATATGAACGTTTAAGTTAGGGAAAGATAGAGGACAAAGCAGCTTCACCGCAAAGGGGGTCCTGGAAAGAGAGTGCCTCTAAGACCTTGCAGAGTGGGCTTTTAAACCTTCCTGAGGTTTTCTATCTGTTTTTTTTTTATGATTGGTCAGAATTGGGTTTTGGGGAACCAAGGACTTTTGCACAGTTTCGATCCTAAATTTGAATGATTATCTGGGGGTGGTCAGGGTCCTGATTCTGACATCCATCAGTCTCACCTTCCTGCTTGCTTCCCCCAACCTCACAGAAAGGGGAATGCAGATGGCTGCTTTAATTCTTCCTATTCCCACATCCTCTGCCCTGCCTCAGAGTCATTCTGAGTTTGGTCAAAACTCTATAACCTACAAACTACATATTTTTTCCTTTGACCCCAGAAGTGGAAAGGAGGAAAATTGGGAGTGAAAACTGTTGTGCTTTGAGTATTATAAAATGAGAAGGAGAGAACACAGGCAAAGGAGAGTGCTAATACATTTTTTCTCTCTATTACTCTATTGAGTAATAGTTGAAAATTCCTCAAACACAAATAACATAAAAATTATAGGCATTACCAAGACTTGACAAATACATAGATAGATGTAGATAAAATTTTAAATTCATTTTTAAAGTAAAATATATGTACATACATATATACATATATACATATAAATTATAATTCATTTTAATAGTAACAGAAAATTAAAGGTGTTCATAGGAAATAATCTAGTTCTAAAACTCATATTCCCACAAAAAATTAAAATTGCCTTTGCTGTTCATCGTAATCAGTGAGTGGTCCTTAGTCAAAATTGAGTAACTGTCAACATGTATCAAGTGAAGTAGAAATTGAGAACTACTTATTAAAAATAACATTACTTATCAAATGTTCATTTACTCAAACATTATTATTTTGGTATCAGACAAATTCCTTCTCTGAGGAGAAAGCCTACCAGAGACTAGGTGGACAAGGCCCCTGTTTCACTGAGCTCACATTCTAGTGCTAGAAAAGAACCCAGGTTGTTTGAGGAACATGCAGAAGCCAGGGGCCCTGCAGCACACTGACCACAAGAGAGTAAATTCCAAAACAATTTTTTTTGTGTGTGTGGCACTGCGAATTGAACCCAGAAGCATTCTCTCTCTGAGCTACACCCACAGCCCTATTTTATTTTTATTTTGAAAGAGGGTCTCACTTGATTGAATAGCTCTGTAGTCTAATTTTTTTGTGGTACTGAGGATTGAACCCAGGGGCATTCTACCTCCGGGCTACACCCTCAGCCCTATTTATTAATCTTTATTTTGAAACAGGGTCTCATGAAGTTTTGGAGGGCCTCACTAAGTAGCTGAGGTTGGCTGTGAACCTGGGTCCTCCCTTCTCAGCCTCCCAAGTACTGGTATTACAAGTGTGTGTCACCATGCCCAGCTACTCTTTTCTAAGTTTAATAGTTCTTGTTTTCTTCAGTGACTTTTTTCATTATCCATATAGTTTTATTCTAGGCCGGTTGTTTCTGCTTTCCTCTAATATTTCATTACCATGTCTTTCATCATGAGTAATACTTTTTACATATGATTCAGATATATTTACCTTAAAATTAGTAACCCTTTCTTTAAGTAATATCCACATATGATATGTCTTTTTAAACTTTACATGTACTCGCTAGTTATCTCACTCATTACTGTCCAATAGTATATGTTAATATGTATACTTCTCATGTGATCAGTATTTGCCTCCATACTACTGGTGCTTATGTTAAAGGGATCCTTTGAAACGTATGCTCAGACTAAATGTTGACAGTTACTCACTAGAGAAAACAGGTCTTTACTGTACAGAAAGAATTATAGTCAAATTAAGTAGCATTTGCTGTGCTCCTGCAGTTATTTTAAAGAGAGAGCAAGTGAGTTATTGTCTAAGTGATCAATAATATAATATACTCTAATAGTCAAAATTATTTCTTTCCATAGTCAGGCAATTGACTATATGTGGAACTGAAAAATCATAATATAAGAAAAACCAAACAAATTTTGTCTAGGAGAAAATGGCATCAGAAAAGTATATGCAGAACTGTTGATTGTGACTTTTTAGTAATGAGGATCTTTATGCCTATAATATAAGCAATTTTATCTTTCTTAGCTGTCTCATTTATAAATGTAACATCCTTAGTTTTATGTAATACATAAAATATTCACTCCTGAGTCCCATTTTTATTATATCCAATGATTTCAAGAGCACTTGGAGACTCCAGGTAAAATATCAACTGCTGTCTGTAGTAGGGGTTCATCTGTACATGGTTTACATGCAAAATTATATGGATATGTGGAAGTGTTATATTTTGGTTTTGGAATGTCCCCCAAAAGCTCATCTTCTGAAAGAATGGTCTCCAATATAGGAAGGTTCAGAGGTGTAGCATGGCTAGAGTAGGAGCGTTGCTGAGGGCTTGTGCTTGGGAATATGTGTCTCTTTGTTCCCTTCCTCTCTGCTCTCTGCTTCTAGTCACCATAACCTGAGAACAGCTTTTATCCTCCACACACCTGCCACCATGGTTTCTGCCTTGGAGCTAGCTGACCATGGGCTAATTACAAAACTGAGCCCAGATAAATTCTTCCTCCTCTAAGTTCTGCGTGCCAGGTATTTTGGTAACAGCATCAGAAAAAAGTATGACTAATACAGGATGGAGAAAGACAGAGGTCCAAGATAAGACACACAAATGGTAAATGAGGACTTTGTGAAATCAGAGGCATTTTCTTGGATAATATTGAAATTTCAGCACAGTGCAAGAGGGTCTCAGGGAATGGTTACTCCAATTACAATATTATGACTTTTACTTAAATGTTCTCTGGTCTATTAATGCTTCTGGAAAATGTATGCTCTGTCTGAAGTTAATGGACCCTAGAGAAAGTAGAAAAAATATTACTAAATGTTTAGCATCTAAGCATTTATATTATCCACATGAGTGTAAAACTAGAGATAGTAATTCTCCCACATTCAGATGAAAGATGAACTTTAGTAGTGTCATAAATGACAAATTAAATGTAAGGAGTGGATAAATAAGATGCTGAGTAGAGTTTGGTAATTACAAAACAGTAACAGTTGAAGAATCGTATTAAGTACAAGGTCTGGAAAATATCTAGAAATATATAATTAAGTGGCAATTGAAAAGCAAGTACAGAATAATATAGTACTTGAGTTTGCAAAGGTGAAGAGCTCTTTTCCATGTAACATTTAATGGAAGTTCCAGCAAAGGTTTGACTAGCTCAGAACTAAGAAGCAGATATGGTTGGCATTGCACTCAAGTGAGTTTCTAGCAGAAGCGTGAACAGAACTGGCTGCCAGAGGACAAAAGAATAAATGGAGCTCACTAACTGACCATCGTATATCAGCTGTCCAGGAAAAAACTTGTGGTGGAAAAGGCTGAAGCCATGACCCCAGAGTACCATCATGTGGTGCCATGAAGCAAAGAGCAAAAGAACAGGTCCACCAAACTGTAAAAGTGTGTGATCCACGTCCCTGCAGGTTAACATACTATGGTCTGTAGGCCAAATCCAGCTCATGGCCTATTTTTGAATTTTGAATTGCCAAAAAACTAAGAATGGTTTGTGCACTTTTAAAAGGTTGAGGAAAAAGAAAACAAAAGTGAGAAAAAGGGGAGGGGTTGTAGAAAAGAAAGAGAGACCTGCAAAGTCTAAAATATTTAGCATTTGACACTTTACAGAAAAATTTTCCAATCCCTGCTCTAGGAAGAAATCGCCAAAGAATTATCTCTCAGCTTTCTGAAGTTAAACTACTGAGGAGTTAAACTAGTAATAAAAATTTGGAAACATAATTTATCTTCTGGGTGAGAAGATGTGGAGAAATTTTTTTTTTTTACAAAAGATTAGTCAAACTGACAAACAGAAGCAAAATATCCACTAAAAAGACATCACATGGACTGAACCCGCCAGGACGTTGAAAAAATAAATTTTCCTTCGCCTAAGTTGTTGTAATCAGATATTTTGGGTCACAGTGGTGAAAATGCTAAATGAAATAAATACATAAAACATAAATATAAGCCGGGCGTGGTGGCGCACGCTTGTAATCCCAGTACTTTGGGAGGTGGAGACCGGAGGATCCGGGTTCGTGGCCAGCCTCAGCTCTCTCTCTCTCTGTCTCTGTCTCTCTCTCTCTCTGTCTGTCTCTCTCTCCTTAGTGAGGCCCTCCGCAACTTCATGAGACCCGGTTTCAAAATAAAGTATAAAAAATAGGGCCGGGGGTGTAGCGCAGAGGTAGAACGCCCCTGCGTTCAATCCCCGGTACCGCAAAAAAATAAAAAACATAAATATAGTCATATAATATAAAATGAACCAATGATATATATAAACATTCCATCAAGGTTGATAAATATATCTGTATCCACCACATTTAAAATTTCCACATGCCCTCTTGTAATCTTTCTTTTTCTTTCCTTTCATGCCTTCTTATGCAATTGTATCCTATCTCCATGCAACTAGTGATTTACTTATTATTATTATATTAATTTCCACATTCTAGTACTTTATATAATGAAATCACACAGTATGTGTTATTTTGTGTGTGTGTGTGTATGAAATTCTTTCACTCAGTAGGATTATTTTAGCATCCATCTGTGTTGCATGCATCAATAGATCATTTCTTTATATTGTATTGAATTGTATGGATGTACCAAAATTTACCCATTCACTTGTTTTTGATGATTAGAAATCAAGATGTTATAGAAGCTGATGTTAAAGTTTTTATGTGTATCTTTACATTCATCTCTTAGGTAAATATCTAAGAGCATAATGACTGGGTCATATAGAATGTATCTGTTTAAGTTTCTAGGAAACTTAAACAGTTGTAGAAATTTATATTTCCATCATAAGTGTATGAGAGATGAATTTTTTCTACATCTTTGCCAATATTTAGTACAAGAGATGAATTTTTTCTACATCTTTGCCAATATTTGGTACAACCAATCTTTTTAAGTTTAATCCTTTTAATAGGTGTGTAGTAATATCTCATTGTTCAAAATCTGCATTTCCTTAATGCTGAGCATCTTTTTATGTGATTATTTGACATCTATATTCTTAGATGAAACATTTATACACATCATTTGTTGAATTTATATACTTCATTCATTGATTTTTGTATTAATTTAGTTTCTTTTTGTGTGTGTGGTGGTAGGGATTGAACTCAGAGGCATTCTACTTTCAAACTACACCCCCAGCCCTATTTTTTAAAATTTTTGAAACAGGATCTCTCTAGTTGCTGAGGGTCTTGCTAAGTTGCTGAGGCTGGCCTTGAAACTGTGATCCTCCTGCCTTATCCTCCCAAGCAGTGGGATTACAGGTGTGTGCCACCACATCTAGCCTTAATTTGTTTTCTTACTGAATTTTGAAATTTCTCTTTATGTTTTTTATGAGTCCTTTATTTGACATGTGACTTGCAAATATTTTCTCCCAATTTTGGGCCCATATTTTTACTCTTTTAGAGTAGAATTATACTTTAAAATATGCTCATTTGAGAACAATTATTGGTGTGGGAATATTTGGAAATTAGAATATTTCTAAATGTCTGTCTATCCTCTGAAACATGTTGATATCTTTTGTAATTAATTATGGGGTCCTTTGATAGGGTTTTCACTTTATCATATCCCTTATTATCTTCTTGCAGTATGACTTTCATATGAATTCCTAAGCTCTTTAACAGCCCCCTTATCTGAGTCACTCTTCAGAATGTGACATTAAGAAAGAGTTATGGATGATCACAAATTGTAGTCTTGAGAGAGAGGAAATAGTTACTGGGCCAAGGAAAGACATAAAGCAGAATAGGATATGGCAGGGAAATCTATATAAATGTGCCAACTATCTCTTCACTGGGGCACTGGTGTTGAGATGACTTCTAATTCATTCATCCTCATTTTAAATATGCAGTGCTGCTGGCCAGCAACATGCATTTTGTAAAGTTCCTACAAATTATCTACTTATTTAAATTTGTTATTGAGATTAATATGAAATAAAACACTTGTTTTCCTAAAGTCTGCACAAAGGCATAACGAGTGACATTTCTCATGCATTTTTCCTAGATATGACATTACTTCTTAAGGTCATGCAATTTTCTTGTCAATAATTATGCCTCTAAAGAAAGATATTTAACATATAGTGTGACTTGAATCACACACACACACACACACACACACAAAACACAGCTTCAATATTAATTCAAAACCAACTTAAACTAGTTGTTTTAAGTTGAAGAATAATGAAAAGAAGGAAAATACCTGAGCCGTGTCAGGATTTCCCATGTGTATGTGCTTGCATAAATGCTTTTGCAATATTGGAGAACTGCTAAAGAAAATGATAAATGTCTTGCAACAATTACTACTGTTTTATAAACTTCAGATTCTTTTGAAAGAATCTACTCTTCTAATTATTTGAATATCTTTAAACTGCTAAAGCTATTAAGGTTTTGTTATCATTCAATTTCTGATTAATTTCCATTCTACAACCTAAAATGATTACAGTAAAAGAAAAACAGCCAGTCTGTAATACAAGATTTTGCTGAATGTTAATCCACACAGTACAGAATCATGAGTTCTCACATTATCTACCACTGCAATTAGATTTACTAAAGTCTCTATAACTTCAACAGCATTTGAGGTATCTGTTTTATCAACTAAGAGAGATGTTTTGGAGATGTGATGAGTTTGTCTATTTGTAAATATTAAAAAATTAATGTTCTAATGATTATGTTCATGTGCTTTATTTTCTTTATTTATTACAAACCACTTACTGAAAATAATTATTTTGCTATTCATTGGCAAACTATATCATAGTTCCAGAGATATTTAAGTCAGTCGGGGGCTTATTATGCCTACAAAAGCAATTACTGCACTGAAATTATCTAAATTCTATGCCTTTGTGCCCTCCAAGAATCTAAGCTTATTCAAGAGCAAAGACTGTATATCTCCAACTCTTAGAATATTAACTAGCTTTGTAGGAAACAGAAAAATATTGCAGACTTGAACTAAACTGTGTTCTTTTGTAGATAGTTTATCTATTTTCCATACTAGATGAGCTGGATTTTATTTTCATTGAAATAGCACAATATGCACCAAAGAAAGCAAACATACTTAGAATTTTAAAGGAGAGACCAGTAATAGAGTTTATAAAGTTTAAAAGTATGTATGCTAGAGAATTCCTATAGATTATTTGCTCCTGCAATGCATACTTGGAAATATGTAAATGGTTGTTTTATTTTATGAGTATACATCCAGAATAGACAATTTCACAATAACTGATCAAAGTAAGCACTTTTATTCTTCACTAAATGATACTCTTATTATATAACTCAATATAATATCTTTTCAAAATTAGATTAAAATATTCAAATTATTTTTCTAATTGAGCTCATTTAATGTAAGAAGGCAATTAAATTCAGTAAAGTTTAATGTCTTCTTTGTACCTAATTCTAGATTCAGTCTTGGAGGTACTATGGCAAAAAAGACAATCCTTTAATTAGATGAATTTACAAAGTGAGGGAGGGAAGACAGTTGTCAGACAATTATAATACACTATGATAAACACCATGCTAAGGACAAATTTCAAATCTCCGTGTAGGAAACTCATCCAGCTTTATGCTGTTTGAGGAAGTCTTTCTTCAAGAATTGATGTGCAAGCTAAATGTCTGTGGTAGGGCATGCCTGTAATTCCAGAACTTGCGAGGCTGAGACAGGTGGATCTCAGGTTTGAGGCCAGTTTCAGCAAATTAGAGAGACTATCAGAAATTTAGTGAGACCCTATTTCAAAACACAAAATAAAAGGGATGTAGCTTGGAGGTAGAGTGCTCCTGGGTTCAATCCCCAGTACCAAAACAAAACAAAAACACAAAAATAAAAGCAAAATAATTAATGTGCTAGCTAGATATGAAAGACACAAACTGGAAAGTTTCCAGAAAGAGGAAATTTCAAATGAAAAGGCATAGAATTGTGAGGGGCACTTCGCATACTGAAAATATAGCCTTAGCATAACAGGTAAACATGAAGGGAAAGACAATACTTGTTTAAGACATTGCTCAGACACTTTTACTTTACCCAAAATCAGTGAAACTAAATTAAAAAGTTGTAATCAGGATAGGGACACAAACTGTCATTTGAAATCATTGGCTGTAAGACAGAAAATGAATTGGATAGGATGAAATAAATATCAGTTAATTAGGGAGTGTTTCATATAAATGCAGGAAAAAATGGTGAACTACCGCAGCAGCAATGTGAATGATGAAAAGGATATCAACACGACCAATATTTAAAAACCCCTCATCTTTTCAACAAGTGAAGCTAGGACAACTGAATAACCACATGCAAAGAATGAAGTCCATTATGTACAAAATTTAGCTAAAAATGAAAAAAGACTTAAATGTAATAACTAAAACTATAAAAGTCTTAGATTAAAAATTAGGTATCAATATTAATGATCTTGGATTAGGAAGCTATTTCTTAGATGTGACACCATGACCACAAACAACATAAGAAGAAAAAGATATACTAAATATCATAAAAATTAAAGATGTTGTGTTTCAGAGGCCACCAACAAGTAAAAAGACAGCCCAGAAATTGAAGAGAAATTTTGCAAATCATATATGTGATAAGGTACATTAGAGGTTTGGAGGAAAAAGAAGTAAGGATCAGGGGCTATAGTTGTTGGAGGTATACAGGGACAAAGAAAACATGGCCTGAGAGCAAGAAACAGGCTTTATTCAGGAATAAAACCTGGAAGGAGGCAACTGATGGGTGGGGTGGTGAAGAACCCATGAGAGTCGGAAGCTTGCCTCCTTACAGACTTGGGGCTTTTTAATGGGGCAAGGAAGGGGGAGGGGATACAGGCGTAGTTACGTAAGCCACTGGTTGGTGGGCTAGTGACCAGGTCACCTCAGGGCAGTGCAATGGTCAAGAGGCATTTCTCTTTATTTATTCCTTTGTTCTTGGTCCTCTTCCTGCAATGCCTCATGGCCAGACCTCACAGTCAGACCTCATAGTGCCCACATTCCAGAGGTTTTATATTGGGAAATGGGTAGCCATATTCATTCAAGCTATTTCCTGCTTGACAATGGGGCAGAGGTGGATCTAGGGTTAGAAGCTGTGTTGCAGGCACTGTGAGGGTCTTAGATGTTCTATTTGTTTGGGAGGAGGATGTGTTGGCCTTTGGTCTGCAAGAGAAGAACCTCGCTAATAGAGTGATTAGTGATTTTTTGAATTTGTGACATAATCAGGTTAATTATACATGGACCAAAAAGTAGGATGAGGAGGAAAATGAGTAAAGGTGTTAGAAAGGGTAGGAGCCATGCTATCCAGGAGGAACCATATCTGAAGATTCCTGTTGATTGGTGGATTTTATCTAGTTGTTTTTGCATATCAGATATTAAATTGAAGCTGGGCATGGTGGTACATACTTGTAATCCAAGTACTTGGGAGGCTGAGACAGGAGGACTGTAGGTTTGCTGCCAGCCTCAGGTACTTAGTGAGGCCATCTGCAACTTAGTGAGACCCTGTTTCAAAATAAAGAATAAAAATAGGGCTGAAGGTGTAGCTTGGAGGTAGAATGCCCCTGGGTTCAATCCTCAGTACCGCAAAAAAAAAAAAAAGATATTAAACTGGTTGTCCTTTTTTTAATTTTCAGTAATATTAAAACAACACATTCCAGGAAATTCCTGACATCCCAAATGATAGAGTAAGAGCAGGTTATCAATTGTTGCCCTATTTTCAAGAATTGCCTGATGTACCTCACCTAGTTCTTTATTGATGGCTGCCAAAGCTAAGGCTGTGCTGTTAACAGTTTAGGTGATTAGGCAGGTCAGTTGACTTATTTGAATATAAGCACCTACGATTAATTGGGGGATGGACAATATAGTAGCTGAGAATCTTACAACAAGAGCTGGAGACCAGAGATGTAAATTGCTATTACAGTCAGAGGGTAGGGAGCATGTGAATGAGTTGATAACAGTGAAGAAGGTAAAATCATTCTGAGTTTGCCAACATAGCCGCAACCCTGAAATCCCTTGGTAATAGTGGAAAGAGAGAAATTAAAACTAAAGACTGACCAACCTGAGGGTAGGCTTATCTCTGTTGTTGGGACTGGGCTCTTTATAGTGATTACACTTAAGGTCACATGACACTGGTCCTATGTGCAATCTTCTGGAACAATCATTGAGATTGGACAGGGGCTTCCTGAAACCTGTGCCTTACTGTGAGTGTCATGAGGATGCCCATTAAAACTCAGGCACATTGTTAGATTAAGATTTCTCTGTTTTTGTATTCCTCATTTTGTTAAGCCAAGACCAATTAGATGTGAGGTCAGGACCTGTTTAGCCAAACTGTTCTTGAACATACAGAAGGAAGATGTGTTTAGTACATTTTCTGCCATGTGAGTCCCTAAATTAGTACTACAGAAAGCAGAAGTGGGGTTTGGAATAACTTGGACAAATATAGGAATTGATTTTTGTATATCAAAAAAGTACCAGAGCAAGAGGCTCCTCCTGGTTAGGTAGACTCAGTTAAATTTTTCCATTGCCATTTTTCAGTGTCTAGTAGAGTAGCTCGTGGTAAGATGATAGAAAAATTTTGGTTGTTTTTCCGGTTTGATCTGTTAGGTTTTTAAACTTGGCTCTTTGATCCACTATGATAGACTCCTTTTTTCAGATGACAGGACCTTTAGACATCCTGCAGTTAGTCCAATAGTGGAGTATCAAAGGGGCACCCATAGGCATCATGGTGCCACTATACCTAGTCACTGTTAGGATACAGCTGTTAGTCATTAGGCCCATAATAGAGGAAAGAAGAATTCATGAGGATAAGCCCATTACTTATCTAATGCCCCAGTAGGGGATTCTTTTAGTAGAATTTTAAAAATCTTTTATAGGTTTAGATGTGTAATGGCTGGGGGGGCTCTTCCTTATGTTTAGCAGAGTCATCTGACTGTGTCCACCATAGAGGCCCTTGCAGTGTCCAGCATAATTCCAACTGGGAGGCATAAAACAATTTTTCATCACTGATCTATCATGGGGAAGGAGTTTTGAGTTTTATTTGGAGGAAATCTGATCCTAGGAATAATCGATTAAATGGCTTTGAAGGGATAGTTAGTCTGCCTGTATATGTTTGGCTCCTGGAAGAAGTGAAAAAGCATTTTTTTCTCAGAACACTAACAGTGATTAAAAGTATCCAATTTAAGACTAAGAGAGTTAGAGATGCTACTGTTTTATCTGTTATGAAAAGTATAGAGGGAGGCAAAACATGAAGGACAAAGAAAACAAGACAGAATGAAAAGAAGCAAATTTGGGAGGGGATATAATCTTGGAGCGTGCCCTGGAGCCACACTTCATGGAGTGCATGTATGATTTGTTTAGGTGTGTTTAGGGGACCACGAGGAAACCAGGTAAGGTCTCAAGCAAAGTCTAGCAGAAACCTGTGGAATTCTTGTTGATCAAGGGCATGTGTCAGCCCGGGTTGTTCTGCTCAGATTCATTTTCTTCTGGTATGGGGTAGGATGGTATTCTTTTTCTGAATGCTTTGTAATTTTTATCCACAAGGATCCTGAAGGGGGAGAAAAGGGTGAGGGAGTATGGGGTTTAGTAGAGGAAAAGGGGGTTTATATATAAGGTGCCTAGTTTTAATGAATCTGATTCTGATGGGTCCAGTGGTCATGCCTACTTGAGAGTGGATAAATGATACCAAGAGGGGAGTCATTTTAATTTAATTTTACTGCTGTTGGGGTTGTCAAGATAATATGGTGGGACCCTTCCCACTTTGGGCAAAGTGGTTTAGAAGTTTGGAGATATACCCAGTCCCCTGGTTGTAAAGAGAAATGGATGAAAGGGGCAGGTTGGGGAAGATTGGGATCTATGTGTTTCTATAACACAGAATGAAGGAAGTGAAGGAGGGGACTGAGCATGGGTGGAAGTATGGAAGGGGAAACCTGGGTGGGTTGAAGTGCAAAAGGAACAACAGGTATCCCATACATTATTTTAAAAGAGCTTATCATAAAGGGATTTTGGGGAAGTGTTCTTAGTTTTGGGAGAGCTTAGAGAAGGAGGGTTATCCAATCAGTGTGAGTTTGTTGGGAAAGCTTAGTTAGGGTATTTTTTAATATTCCATTCATTCTGTCAAGCTTTCCTGATGACTGGGGTCTATAAAGGATGTGGAATTACCAGGTTATCCTTAGAGTTTTAACCAAACTTCGGGTCATTTCTGAGGTGAACTCTGTCCATTATCAGACTGGATTGAATTGAGTATGCCAAATCAGGGAATTATATTGCAGGTAAGGTGAAGAGTAACAGTTGAGGCTCTTTTGTTTGTAGTTGGAAAGGCCTGGCCCACCCTGAAAAGGTATCTAGAAAGATTAAAAGGTATTTTACTTTTCATACTGGGGATGTGTGGGTGAAGTGTATTTGCCAGTGTTCCCTAGAATATGATCTCAGACTTGGTGAGTAAGGAAGGACAGGGGTCTTAGTTTAGAGGAGGTTGAGGACTATTGGCAGATATTATAGTCTTCTACAGATTTTTTTTATCCGATGTTTTATTTTGAGTGTGAGGTAGAGATGGGGTTCTAACAATCTTTGGATAGGGTAGGAACCAGCATGGAAAATTTTATGTAAATTATTGAGGAAGTGATCTTGGGACTGCTCTGGAAGAATTAGATTCCCTTGTATATGTCAGCAGGGATCTTGGAAGTGGGCTCCTAGAGTCTTAATTGGCTCTCTTGTTCTGGGGAATACTCAGTTGGGATAAGAGGTGGGGTTGAGATCAGTGGAAATAAGTAGTATATATGCACCCTTAGTGACTAATCTTGCTAATCTGTCTATCTCTTGATTACTTGAGGAGATATATCCTTTAACCTTTTGGTGACCCTTGCAATGGATAACTTCGACTGCCTTTGCTAGGAGAGCTGCTTGGAGATGATCAATTAATTTGTGATTTTGTATAGGACTCCCTTTTGCAGTTAAAAGACCTCACTCCTTACAAATTTGGATGTTGGAGTGAAGGATGTTGTAGGCATATTTGGAATCAATATATATATTAATAATAGATTTTTTTTGATAAGGTTAATACCTGAGTTAGGCCTATGAGTTCAGCTTGTTGGAAAGTGATGTGAAGGGGTAAGCAGGATGCTTCAACTACCCTCCTGGGTGGATAACAACTATCATGGTCATGATACCCTTCAATAATGGCAGGTCCAGCTGTTAGGGGTCCTTAGATGCACTTGCATCAACAAACTAGTCAGGTGTCCGCAAAATATAGGTAGTAGTTAAATGGTGGAAGTTGTTAGGGAAAAGTCAATGATCTCTGAACAGTTATGTTGGTCATTTTCTTCTGGGTATTTTGGGGGCAAAAGGCTAGCAAGGTTTAAAGAGGGGCATCTTGCAAAGGAGATTTCAGACTGGAGGAGAGTGGAGTGGAGAGTTTGTAGGTGACAATTTGAAACAATGCTACAAGCTTTGTGACTAAGTATATCAAGTAAGTTGTGAGAGGATAGCACCAGAAGGGGGCAATAGAAGGTTAGCTTGAGGGCCTCTGGGATTAGTAGAGTGGCAGAAGTCAAGACCTTTAGACAGAGTGGCCACCCTTTATATATGGAATCTAGTTGTTTTGATAGGTAGGCAACAGACACTATCTGGTCCCAAGCTAGGTCCCTGTTTTTTTATGCTATGCAGATATAGAAAAAAATTTGTTTGGGTTTGGCAAAACCCAAATATTCCTGTTTTCAGGATGCAGGAATATTTTTTATAGTAGGAGTGATTATTAAGCCAAGCTATGAGGCCCTTTGAATGATCAGTTGAGCCTTTTTCTGTAACACCCAATACCCATAGGTGTCCAGGAAATTTAATAACTGGACAGTATGAGTTATACAGTCTTGCTGGGTTGGACTACAGATCATCAACATACTGGAGAACAATACTGGGATCAAGGTTAAGTCTTTCGAAGTCTGATTGTAGGACCTGGCTAAAGAAGTGGGGGATTTCCCAGAAACCTTGAGGAAGGATGTTTCAGATAAGTTGCTGGGCATGTCTGATGTCAGGATCTGTCCAGGGAAATACAAATAATAGTTGCAAGAATGGATGTAGAGGAATAGTAAAGAAGAAATCCTTTAAGTCTAATACCAAGAAAAAGGTGGTGGATGCAGGATGAGAGAGTGTAGGGATTAGGCATTACTTGGTGAGTGGGGATTATGTCTTTGTTTACATGTTAGAGGTCACGTACTAAGCTAAAAGAGTCATTGGGTTTCTTGACAGGAAGGATAGGGCATTATGTGGAATGTCAGTAGGGATTAGGAATTTGGCAGATAGAAGTCAGGAAATAATAGGCTGGAGCCCTTGAAGACTGGCTGGGCTTAATGGGTATTGGGGAACAGTGATGGACCAAGAAGGATCCTTTAATGAGATTTTTATCAGTGTATGATAGTCTTTCCTTTTGGTTTCATTGTTCCTCTTCCCTGTTGTTGATGACCTTAAAAACTGCCTTTAGGAGAAGCTTTTGAGTGGTCTGATGGCCCTCTTCCATCTACTGTAACTTTTTTCAAATATTGGATTGTGAGATAAAATATAGATGTAGAAAACTCCGCCCTCCTGTGGCAGAGGGTCTATTAGTTTATTTTAGTATTGCCTCCCTGAGGCAAGACAGAAAAATGGCAGGGTTCTCATTTGGCTCCTGTGTTACCTTTCTAGACTTGTCATATTTTACTGACTATGGGCATTTTTGTCTATTCTTGTCAAAAGGCAGGAAATCATATGGTCTCTACTATTAAGAGCCATTTCCCTGTTGGTAAGTCAAATTAGGAATTGTTCTAGGAAAAGCATCAATGCCCACTGGGTAAGTTTAGGGGCCTGTTTTTTTGTTTTGTTTTGTTTTGGTTTTGGTTTTTTTTTTTTTTCGGTACTAGGAATTGAATGCAGGGGCATTCTACCTCCGCACTACGCCCTCGGCCCTATTTTTTATACTTTATTTTGAAACCGGGTCTCATGAAGTTGCGAAGGGCCTCACAAGGTAGAGAGAAAGAGAGAGACAGGGAGAGAGAGATAGAGAGCTGAGGCTGGCCGCGAACCCGGATCCTCCAGTCTCTGCCTCCCAAAGTACTAGGATTACAAGCGTGCACCACCACACCCGGCTTGGGGGCCTGTTGATGGAGCTCATCTGTGTGCACTTCAGCAACACACCATATGAACTCTTTTTCTTTGGGGGTAAGGGTAAATGTAAGAATGATATGAATATAATCCCAGGTTAAATTGTATTGATGAGATTCTCAAAGGAAACCCTGGTGGAATTTGGCAGGGTCCTCTGAGAAAGATCCTTGTCATTCCTCCACCTATGTGGAAGGATATGGAAAAAAGCACATGAACACGGATAATTCCACAGGGCCCCATGACCTCTTGCAGGGGCAAGATAGCAGGGGAATGCATGAAGGGTGGAGAAAAAGAGGGAGTGTTTGGGGCTGCCTGGGCATGTGATGGCTCCAGTGTAGCAGCAGCGGCCTTGGGAGGTGGAATGCTGGAAGCCCTGGGAGGTGGAACACTGGCAGCCATGGTGAAAACGGATGGGGCCAGAGCTGTGGAAAACTGTTCGGTGGAAGCAGCTGGGAAAAGCAGTGGGAAAGAAATGTTGGAAAGCAAGGGAGGGGCCAGAGCAGAGAGGAGGGTAGGAGGGGCAGGTGAAGTTAGAGGTGATAGGGAGGACAGATCAGGAGAGGTAGCAGGAGAGATGGGGGAGGAGCTTGAGGGAGAATTGGGGGATGTGGAGTTCCCAGGGGATGGGGCACAGGGTAGAGAGGGAATGGGAGAGTTGGTTAGATAAGGGGGAGGGCCATCGTTCAGGTCAAATTAATCTGAAGGGAATTTCCTTTTTGGGAGGTTAGTGTTGAGAAGAAACTGGTAGGGAGAAGAGTCTTTACAGAGAAAGGTCCAGGAATGGAGTAAAAAGAAAGCTCAAAGATAGATAGCTTCTGCCCCTTGCCATTCCAGACCATGAAATTATCTAAGTCTCCTAGGATTTTGTGTTCTAATATACCATTTATTTTGGCCACTGGCCTCCATTCTCCAATACATATTGGGGCCAGGCTGTGTTACTGAAGAAAAATAAAGCACTTTGGTTTAAGTTTCCCCTTCAGTCCCAAGGTAGAAAAATTATTTAAAAGGCATGCCAGAGCTGGGCATGGTGGTGAACGCCTGTAATCCCAGTACTTGGGAGACTGAGACAGGAGGATCTTTGGTTCAAGGACAGCCTTAGCAAGTAGTGAGACTCTATCAAACTAGAGAGACCCTGTTTCCAAATGAGAAATAAAATTGGGCTGGGGGTGTAGCTCAAAGGTAGAATGTCTCTGGGTTCAATCCCCAGTACCACACACACACACACACACACACACACACACACAGGGCATGCTAGAGGAGAACCTGGGGAAATCTTTGAAATTTGGGAACCCATAGGTCAATAAGACATGATTGCTGGAGGACTAAAGTGGCATTTATCCAGCGTCCCTGGTGAAGGTGGTGCTGAGACCAGATCAGATCAGTGGTGGGTGGAGCCAGAAACAGAAAGGCAAGTATCCCCACAATTCTGCTTTAGTAATGGAAAAATTACCAGGCCTAGGGAGGGAATTTCCAGAGCCACAGATCCCCAGGCCATTTGATGGGGTAGGGGGATCTCCAGAGCCAGGAATCCTGGGCAAAGGGAGAGGATTTTGGGGGGCATTTCTAGGTACCTCAGAAAGGAGGATGGGGTCAGGACTTACCAACCCGAATTAGTGATCAATGCAGATGCAGGAGCATGGACTGGTGAAGTGCTTTCCTGTGTAAGAGCCATGCAAAGGGGAGGGGCAGGAAAAATGGCACTGGCCCATTTGAAAGTGGCTGGCCAAAAATCTCTCTGGATTAAGTAACAAGAATGATTTGACTGCCATCTTCATCCCAGGTTTCGGCACCATAATTCAGCATCTATGAGGGGGACAAAGAAAATGCCACCCAAAAGCAAGGAACAGACTTTATTTAGGAATAAAACCTGGAAGGAGGCAATTGACTGGAGGGAAGAGCCCACGAGAGTCAGAAGCCCACCTCCTTACAGATTTGGAGCTTTTTATGGGGCAAAGAATGGGCGGGGTACATGAGTAGTTGTGTAAGCCACTGGTTGGTGTGATAGTGATAAGGTCACCTTAGGGCAGGGCAATGGTCAGGGGGTGTTTCTCTTTCTTTGTTTCTTTATTTTCAGTCCTCCTCCAGCAAGGCCTCATGACCAGACCTCACATTCATACTTCACAGTGCCCACATTAGTACACAGGGCTCTATCAGGCTGCACTGAGTAAGGTACAGTGGTCCCAACACAGAAACTAGGATGGGCAAGGAACTCCTAGTTACTTAGAAGAAAATCTGTGGGTCAGAGTGTGCCAAGGATTAGCAGCAGCTTCCTTTATTTATAGCTCTGGTTTTATCCATTGCTTGCAGATGTGTAATGAGATTTTATGGAGTATGCTAAGCAGAAGGACTCTAAAGGCTAAAATTTGATTTGTTGGGGCAATTTTTAAGGCTAACAGGTCACAGCCTTAGGCAAAGAAATAAAGGATACATGGGTTAAAACGTAGAGGCTATATTTATATATTTATATGAATATACTGCATCTGATACATATAGAAACCTGTTACAATTCAATAATAAAGACACTTAAGCCAATTTCAAAAGTGAATACAAATCTGGATAAACATTTCTCCAATGTAGATGTATGATAATACATAGATGTAGATAATAAATACATGAAAATTGTTCAATATCATCAGCCCTCAAGTAAATGAAAATCAAAACCACATTGATAAATAACTTCACACTCACTAGGATGACTAAAATCTAAAAGAAAATAGTGTTAGAAAGACATGTGGAAATTGGAGAACTTGTGCATTGTTAGTGGGGAAGTAAAATGTTGCTGGTACTTTAGAAAACTTATCTGGCTGTTCCTTGATAGTCAGACTTAGACTTACCAAATGATTCCACAATTCTACCCCTGGTGTATACCCAAAATAAATGAAAAACATGTCTACACAAAAACATACACATGACTGATTTTAGCAACATTATTCATAATAATGAAAAACTGGAACCAACCCAAATGCCCATGAATAAATGGGTGGATAAACAAGATACAGTCCATCTATACCATAATACACCATTCTACCAAAAAATAATAAAGTAATTATACTGGCAAAAATATGGATGAACATTGAAGACATTATACTAAGTGAAATAAGCTAGTCAGAAAGGACAATATTCTAAGATTCTATTCTTAAAAGAAATATCCAGAATAAGCAAATCTATAGAGATTTCTGGTTGTTCATGGTTGTGGAAATCTGTGGTATGGGTTTATTTTTGGATAATAAAAGTGTACAAATTTGATTATGGTAAAGGATGTGCAACTCTGATTATGCTAAAAAGCCAGTGAATTGTGCATTTGAAATGTCTCGAATTGTATGGCATGTGAATTTTATATCAATATACCTATTAAAATAAAAAGTCATTCTCTGAAAAGGATTGGTGCTTCTTAATGTGGACAGGTAGATAAAACAGAGTTAAAATAAACTGTACTCAAGTTTCATAGCAAGTGGTTAAGTCATTCATTAAAGAATACAGGAAGAGAAAGAAAACTTTTGCAAGTAGAATAGATTAGATGGGGTAAATATGAGACAACCTTGAGACACTGAAATACAGATGACAATAAGTAGTTGTATATATAAGTCCTATGAAGGGGGGAGAAAACCTGGGTGGAGATAATTATTGGTGGATCATCATCAAATCTTGAAGTTCTAGTGTGGTATGAAATCTCTAAGGATGAATATATAAGGAAAAAAAGTTGAAAAGGAAAACAGAAGAAGAAGGAACCCAGTCACATTCCAAATGGTATTTCTGTCAAGGCAAAGTCTTGATTAAAGCAATTAACAACAAAAAGTTTATTTCATGGGTGCTTTTTTACTCATTACTCTATAAACATGTTTCCACATGGGAAAAGGGGATGGCCACTTGATTAAACAGTCTTGACCTGAAACTTCTTTCATTTGTCCAAAGTTTTTATGAATTATGTTCACAAAAGATCTATAGTAAAGTTAATTATAGTTAGTAGTTATTAAGATGATAAAGCATTTTCCTCAAATGCAGTTACTTTGAAGCATTGAAGATTTTCATCAGCACTAGTTCTATTGAAGATGATGAAGCCAATGGAGCACAACTTATGAACAGTTTACAGGATCATGGTGTAGAACCTATAGAGATTCTCAGTTACCCTAATATTCAAATGGATTGAAAAATGGAAGGCAAATTTCAAAAAGAATATAAATTTTTACTGAAAGGAAAAAATCAGTCTCAAAATCTATATCCAACATACTTTTCTAATTATGTTAATTGAATGTTAAAAGTATATTTTATACAATAAGAATTAATAGAAAGGTTTCTATATTTTAAAACTAGAGTAAATATTATAAAATATTAAAAAGATAAAATGTTTCTGTTTTCATATATTTAAACCACTAGCTTTTATAAACAATTAGGTTTCATTTACATAACCAAAAAGAATGTAGTCATTATGTGTGCATAGCATACAAATCAGGATTTGAAACACATATCTACTGTAACAATAGATATGTTGTGTTTAATGTACCTTTTAATTGAAAATGAACAACCTCATTGTTTTCTCTTGTGTATGAGGATCTTAATTTGCTATACTTGGAATGATTGAAAAAATGCAAATGCCACCCTATATCACCCTTGGCTTCTTAAAAATAATTGACCACACAATTGATCTTAAATTTCTGTGAACATATGAGACATCTTCCTAATCAAGATTGTTACACTAGTGAATCCCTCTTTCTGCAATTCTCCTGTTCTAAATATGTTCAAGTCTCACTCCCTTCCTTCCCCTTTCTATTTGCCAATGTATCACCTTTACTCAAGACCTTCTCTGAACACACTATTTAAATTGAAAACACACCTATGAACATTTTCCACCCTATTTCCTGCTTTATTTTTTCTTCATAAACCTTATCACTCTTCGAAATGCAATGGATTTTTCTTTTTTCATATGTTTATCATTTATATTTCTTCAGTAGAATGAAAGCACCACAAGCATAGGAATCTTTTAGGCTATTTTGATTAGATCTAAATCCCAAGTACCTAGAATAGTGGTTGGCCTACAATAAGCACTCAATCAAGGCACAATTGTTGAGTGAATAAAATGGATTAAAGGTAATAAAGAAATCATGCTGCAAATATTGCATAACTAATGAATGTCACCAATCCTCAGATACTGCAAGCTCAAAAAACTCCACACAGAATAAATAAAATCCATACTATGAGAAGTAAAGTAGTTTGAGATAAAGATCTCCTGAGAAGGAAGAAATGAAAAGCACAGAAAGAAGTATGAGTAAACCTAAACAAATACTGCCTTTACAAAATGATACTGGTAGAGTATTGTAGGATAAACTAGTATAATTATACAAAATAATACTAGTATTGTAGGGTAAAATAATATAATTAAATAATTCTAATTAATAATATAACAGTAAATTATTATAGGGGAAACTATAATAAAACATTAACTTTATATTATAGCATGATGATATATTATTAAAATAATAACCATAAAGTACTATAAGATAGCCTGGTGTGGTGGCACATACCTGTGATCTCAGTATTTGGGAGGCTGATTCAGGAGGATCACAAGCTTAAGACTAGCCTGAGCTGCTTAGTGAGGCCCTCAGCAACATAGTGAGACCCTGTTTCAAAGTAAAAAAAATGAAATAGGGCTGGAGGTGTAGGTTGGAGGTAGAATACCCTGGGTTCAATCCCCAGCACCACACACACAAAATAATAATAATTGAAATAATATAATTCAAATAAGTGCAAAGAGTGATAAATGGGTCAAAGTCTTATACATTCTGGGAGGAAGATAAAATTACTCATTCACTGTAGAATTTCACAAGTTGAATATTTACATTGTAATTTCTACAACAATCTCAACTAAATATATACATTTTAAGTAGAAGAGAAAATATTATTGGGAAAAGTAAAATCAATTTCACAATGCAAGAAAGAAAAGAAAGAGAGGGAGAGAGAAAGAGAATATGTATGAACCAAATGAAGCAAATACAAAATCAAAATTAGAGGATAAATAAAATACAAGTCTACTGGTAAATATACTACATGTAAATGGACTAAATGCTCTAGTAGAAATCAAATATTAACAGACTGAATTTTAAAATATCCAATTTTATACTCTTCAGAAGAGATGTGTAAGGATACAGAAAAATTCAAAGCACAAGGATGGAAAAGATAAAGTCAGCAAATTCCATCCAAAGAAATCTGGTCTATCTACTAGTTTAAGAAAACAATAGGCTTTAAGATAAAAGTAGTACCTCAATACTGCCCTGGACATTACTGTTGCCCCCAAAGGATACCTTCACACTCTGCTGGACACTGCTGGGGCTGCATGTCACTTGTTTTAGTTTCAAATCTGCTCCCCCTTCTCCTTTTCTTTCTTTCATTTTTTTTTTTTTTTGCTCTAGTTTTCCTTACAGTAGACAACTAGAGCTTATGGTTTATCCTTAATTACAGGATTGTACCATCTTGCTAACAAACAAACTCTCCATAACCACAAGGAGTGAGTCATTCTAAAGATTAAGAGAGAATCCACATATCTTGACTACCAATTACTTTTTAGCTCAGATTTTTCAGATGTTAAAAAATTAATTTAAAATATTGACATGGCAAATAGAATAAAAACCTTCTATTCTAACTATGGCACCAGACACTAGAATTCATACTTCTTAGTATTAAGAAGGATTTCACCTTTCCTTTTACATGCCTTACTCTGAATGAAATTTCTGATTTATTGTTACATATGTAAGAAAAGTCCCTAAAATATCCTTAAATAATTAAAAGTATAAAATTCAATCTCCCAAAGACAAATAGGTTGTCTCCTATTTTCCTCCAAGTCACACAGTATTGAGCGATTTGTGATATGAAGTTCTGTCCAACAGCCATCCCTCAGCATAAACTAATTACTATGAGGCAGCTGGCAATTTGACAGGGAGAGACAGGCTGACAGTGTTTCCTCAAACATCAACCATGCACCAAGTTTGCAGTGCCAAGCTGGATTTGACATTTAATTTAAAAAAGTATCTTAACATAGGTCTACACAAAAAACTAGGCTGCTGCAACAAAATCAATTTTGTCTTATTTAAAGGTGAAAAAAAACTTGATGCCCAAAAGGCAGAATTTTTATAAGAAAAATATCACTGTTCTACCACTGGAAATACTGAAAGTATTAAAAATAATGCATTTTGACTAGTTCAGGGTATTGGACTTAGCTCAGGAGTATGGATTGTCACAGTGTTTATTAAAGATGTTGAACTACTATAAATTTAAAAAATTCTGTTGTAATTAGTAATTTGGACAAAAGTATCATTGGCTTCATCTATAAAGATATATTTATATACATAATCACATACACATATGAAGGTCTCTGCACAAATTTGTGTATCTACATATGTACTCACGAAAATATTTCTAGAAAAAAGAATGAAACTTTAACTGGATTTTACAGAACACATCTATGTATTCATTCTTACCATATTTAGTAATAAGCAAAATCAGTAAAGTTTCATTATAACTTCAACTTACTCAAATGAAAAGTTGACACATTTAAATGTGTTAAGATAATTAAAAAAACTGTTAAATAAGTAATATCTTTCAGTGTTGTGCTATTCAATGTCTTAGGCTTATTTGTGTTGGATTGTATGTAGGATGAAGAAAGCATAATATTCATTATTAGTCATTCTATTACAAAATATTCAGAATATGGTGAAAAACCAGGCTAAATTTTTCAAAGTTCAATTTTCATTTGCCATAAGATAAATCTCACTGTCTTTATCATTGGATGGCAAATGTCAAGTACCCAATTTCATGTCCTGCTTATAGAACATGATTCATGCTTGTTGGATCATTAGCACTCAGAGCACTCCTCTGCATCGCAGAGCAGCAGGAACAATGTTTCCCAGAATGACCTTCCCTACATATTTCAGGTTAGAGTTTAACAAAAAGAGAAATTTGAGCCCTTTTCGAAGACACTGTAAATCCCTTAGAGGGTCATGATGGCCACACTCTGGGGCTTCTCAGAGTTCCCCTGATCTCCAGCTTCGCTCTTAAGACTTGAGTATTGCGGCAATGTCTCATCAAACACTGGAATCCTCTTGTTCACTATTTGTGGCTGCAGTCACTAGAGACTGATCCTGCACTCATCATCACCAGCCCTCCACTCCCAACTCCCACAACCCAACAGTCTTTTCCTATTCCCTTCACCTCCAGCTTCAATAATATACTGTTTCATTTCTCAGTCCTTAGAGCAGTTCTGGTTTTCTTACCAAGCCCATTTTTACTAAAAAATAGAGTAGATGCTATATAGTAGACTTCACAGTAGTGTGATTTCAAGGCACAACGGACACATTATCCAAAATCCACCAAGCAAACATCTAAACAATAGAATATACTTTCATTGGTGCATTGTGATTATACAGCCTAATGAGGTTCAGAGTGACAGAAACACACATGCACTCAGCACTTGGTGTGTTTCCCTCAGGATTCCACCCCACTCCCTCCCTCTCTGTTATGGTTTACATATAGAATGCTCCATGAAAGAGCTCGGGTATTGATGTTCAGAGTTGATGTAATGAGGATTGTAATCTACTTAGTGGATAATCTCCAATGTAATGGACTTATTGGGTGGTAATCTAGGCAGGTGGGGTGTGGCTGAAGGAGGAAGGTCACTGGGTGTGTGACCTTGGGGACTGGGCCTCCATGATGTGAGAGCAGAACACTTGCTCTCTCCCTTTCTCTGTCTCTTGCCACCATGCCCTGAGCTCTGCCAGTGTAGCCTGGCCTGACATGAACTGAACCCCTGAATCTCAAGAACTGTGAGCAAACAAATCTTCTTTCCACTAAGCTATGGTGGTCAGATGTTTTGAATTACAACGGTAAGAATGCTGACTGAAACACCCTCCCCATACATATTATTGAGACTGGAATTGATACCTTCCTGTATGTATAAAGTCTTATTTGAACTGTTTCCTTCATCATGTCTCCACCTGCTTTCCCAAATCTCCATCCTCTATTATACTGGAATAGAATCCTCTCTTCATTTATCTGAAGTCAATTTTGTTTCACAAATTCTCTCTAGCTTCCACATATCAGAGAAAAAAAAAACACACCTTCACTTTCTGAGATTGGCTAATCTCACTTAGTATAATATTCTTTGGCTATCATTTTCCTGAAAATGAGATAATTTTGTTCTTTTTTATAGCTGAGTAAATTTCCATTGTGTGCATATACTACATTTTCTTTATCCATTCATCTGTTGATGGATCCCTAGGATGGTTCCAAAACTTGTCTACTGTGCATTGTGCTGCTATAAACATGGATATGCATATCATATCATTATACTGTTCTAACTTCAATTCCTTTGGAAATAAATGGAGAAGTGGTATAGCTGGGTCATGTGGTGATTCCATTCTCAGTCTTCTGAGGAACCTTCACACTGATATCCATAGCAGCTGCACCAATTTGTAACACCACAAAGAGTGTATAAGGTCTCAATTTAGAGGTTAATGATGTCAGCAGCAGACCTTGATGGCTTTTCAAGTCAAGATTTTATTTTCTATTGCATATAAGTGTTTAAAAAGATAAATCTCTAAGGCATATCAGTCATGCACATGTTAGTGTGAATCAAGAATTTGGAGCAAGACTATTAATCATGACCAATCATTGTAATGGGTCTTAAAGTCACATATTTAAACTATTGCTGCAATATTTTCCCAAAGCAGAGAAGGACTGACTACCTTGTACTATTCTATTAAGACAGAACTTAAAAGGTATTTTCACAGTAGCAATGATACTACAGTTTAAAAATATTTGGATTGATCTATTTCACACTTTTCTACCATTTTCATCCATTCTACTCAACTATAAATCACTTTTAATACTAACATCAACTTATTCATTTAAAAATCATCTTCCTTACTCTCAATTAGTTTAGTCATAGTACTTTTTAATAAATATGTACTCTATGAAATTTTAAACAATAATAGAAGAACACAAAAATAAAACAAAGTGAACACAAAGCTTGAAAGAGTTTCTTAATGGAAAACTAATTAAATTTTGATCAAATTTTGTATCTATATAATTGATAGGATCCATCCTCAGTATGGTAAGAATAAGAGCAGGAAGACAAAAATGATTAATCCCTTTAAACATGAGGCCATATGAGTCTCTTATAATGATATCCCTTTTTCTCTTTCACACATGCATACACTTGTAAAACCACACATATAAGGTTTACATGTTACAAACTGACTCCATATGTTTTATAATCTTTAATTCTAAAATGATCCTATGATATCAGTGAAATACTTAGTGTTTATGCAATTAAATACAGACTTTTGAAATCCCAATTTCTTTATGAAGCATTTAATTTTTATCACTAAAATTTTTTCCTCTTCCTTCAATGTAAGCTTCCTGTATTCTACATTGGTTTTTGCCATAACAATATTAACAATTAATTTTATCTACAGTAGTCTCCTCTTAGCCACATTTTCCCTTTCCATGGTTTTAGTTACTTATGGTTAACCATGGTCCAAAATTATTAAATGAAAAGTTTCTCAAATAAAAAATTTATAGTTTAAGTACATTTTATTGCAATATATTTTATAATTATTTTATATTATTAGTTATGATACTTAAATTCATACTTTACCTAATTTATAAGTTCAACTTTATCATAAGTACTTATATATAGGAAAAATGTAGTGTATATAGGTTTCAGTATAATCTGTAGTTTCCAGCATCCACTGGGGATCTTGAAATGTACCCCCACAGAAAAAGGGGGCAACCGTATTTCATTATTGTTGTCCCTATTAAACTGTACACTTCTTAGAGAAAAAGGTATTTCCAAATCTCAATGGATACTGAAGGAATAAATAGAGGAATTGAGGAACTAGTTTTTTCTCTGTGAGGATGGAAGCACTAGTGTCAAGTTTAATAAGAAGAATGATAAATAGACATTAAAGAAGGGTTCTAATAGAATGTTCCAAATTCAGAACACAGGTCACATGAAGTCCACAAGGAAGATGAATTCAGATAATGGTGACAACACATTTCTCCTCCCTAAGTTTTTTCAGGATAGACAATGTGATTCCTTCTTCCACTTTCTTCTACATATCCCAGTAGCAACTGGTTCCATTAAAATAAACACCATCTTCTACTTTATACCTATTAGGTAAAGAAGAAATTTTGGCTAAAGAAAAAAAATAAAAATAATCCAGGAAAGCTTATTAAGGTCTGCTTCATTTGTTGCTGCATGACTGAATGAAACCACCTGTAAATAAGGACTATGAATCAATAGTAGAGGGTATTGGATATTATGCTTTGGACCTCAGATGATGAAGTGTAGCAAATTAGTGAAGGAGAATGGCTTTTCCCTGTCTCAGTAACAAAGGGAAATCCTTCCAATATTTCACAGATGAGAAGTCCTCATAACTTCTAGAAATAATTTTCTATCATGCAAGATGAGAGATGGGGATCTAATTTCATTCTTCTACATACAGGTATCAGTTTTCCCAGCACCATTTGTTTAAAAGGCTGCCTTTTTGCCTTTTTTCCAGCATAAGTTTTGGCAACTTTAAAAAAAATCAGCTGTCTATAAGTGTTAGGATTTGTCTCTATTCTATTCTATTCTATTCTATTCTTCTATTATTTCAGTCAGCATTTTAACTCCTATGGTCTAAACACCTAACATTCAACACTCAGAGAAGGAAGGGTTTTATTGGCTTACAGGTCTGGATAGGTTCATAGATCATAGTCTATTTTTGAGTGCACATTTCTTCTGGGTGAACCATAACACACACACACACACACACCACTAATCTCAGCAATGCCCTACGGGCCCTTGCTGGAGCAGTCCCAGAACACACTACACCCAGTCAAGCCCCAGAAACTCACCTCCAAGCATCCAAGCATAGCTGCCTCCAGAGCTTAAGGTCCAAGAAACATTTTACTTTCAAGCCATAATAGTCTATGTGTCTGTTTTTAGGCCAATATCACACAGTTTTTGTTACTATAGCTCTTAAGTATACTTTGATGTATACTAAATAGATACAGTATTAGTATTGTGACGTCTCCAGCATGGTTCTTATTGTTTGGAATTGCTTTGGTTATTCTGGATCTTTTATTCTTTCATATAAATTTTAGAAGTATTTTTCTAGCTCTGTGAAGAATGAAATTGACATTTTGATGAAATGAAAGAATGAAATTTGCATTGAATCTATAAATCTCTTATGGTGGTATGGCAATTTTGACAATATTTATTCTACCTATCCAAGAACATGTGAGGCCTTTTCATCTAAGGTCTTCTTCAATTTCCTTCTTCACTAATAGTCTTTGGTAGCTTTCCAAAAGTACTAGCCAGAATACTACAGTGATGCATGCATTCCCACGTTTACTGCAACACAATTCACAATACCAAATTATGGAACAAACTTAGGTTTCCATCAATAGATAAAGTAAATGTGGTATGATGGAGTTTTACTCAGCCAAAAAGTGAAGCAAAGTTTTGTCATTTGCAGGATAATGGATGTTACTACGGGATATTATGCTAAGTGAGATCAGCCAGTCATGGAAAGTCAAGCATTGTATGTTTTTGCTTATAACTAGAAGGTGGAGATAAAATACAAAACAAAAGACTTCAGATAAAAGAGGAGAGAAACCAGTAAAATGGTGAAAGGTGTTTGGGGGAGGAAGATGGGGAAGAAATAAAGGAGTATTGAGAGATGAAACAGTTCAAATTGTGCTAGGACCATATATGAAGATATCACTACCAATCTAAGTAACATTAATGTGGAGAGAGGAGGGTAGTCAGGTGGGATACAGAGGGAAATACACCAAGTGACATGTGCATGTATGTTTGTATCACTTTGAATCTTATTATGGTGTATAATTTTAATGCACCAATAAAAGTATAAAGCCCAATGAAGAAAAAAATAAATTATTTCCTAAGCAATGACCCTCAGATTTTAGGGTGGAACAATGAGGAAGCTTCTGACAAGAAGCTGTTCATAAGCAGGTGTTAGTAAATGGTAGCAGGAGCAAGACAGCAGGATCAGGGACAATTTGGCATGGAGACAGATGCTTACAAATTCCCATATGATTACTCACAAAGTATCACTGTGAGACTCCCCCAAATCACTACTTGACAGGGTGAGGGAGAGAGCTATGTTCATGTTAGTACATAGGTCAGAGCTATAATAAGATTCATTATTTGACTGGTAAGTTAAAAGTTTGCCAAATAATTTTCAAGACCTGGCTGAAATTGGAAACTGTAAATCAGTTCCACATGAAGGAGTAGAGATTCCACATGAAATCTATTAGTAGGATATTCCAGTGATCCAGGAAAAATATATGAGCTTTTAATTAGTACAATGGAAGATTATAGAAGAAAAGAATAGGAGAGGCATAAAGAGGGTTGAATCTATGCCAGGCATGGATTACACACACCTGTAATACCAGTACTTGGGAAGCTGAGACAGGAGGATTGCAGGTTTGTAGCCAGTCTTAGTAACTTAGAGAGACACTCAGCAACTTAGCATGACCCTGTTTTGAAAAAAAATAGGGCTGTAGGTATAGCTCGGAGGTAGAACATCCCTGAGTGCAATTCCCCAGTACCATACTCACACATGTGTTAAGTCTATATTTATGGCCAAATAAACACAGACTTCTTTTAGAGCATCAAGGCTAGGAATATCTCAGGCCCAGAAGAGGTTTAGCTAACTGAGACAGGAGAAAAGGATTCATTTAAAGGGTTATTTGGGGTTTAATGGCATTTACAAGGTATTTAAAACCCCATTAATGCTTATGAAATCATCAAGAAAAAATACTTTTAGTAAAAAGAACAGCAGGAGAAAGGCAAGTTCTGAAGAAAACAAAATATAAGGAGTGTGTATAAGGAGACCAGAGAAAGAATATAGAAGCAGAATGAAAATAGAGAGATGGTAAACCAGGCACAGTGGCTGACTTGCTTCATCCCAGTACATAGTAGGCTAGTTTAGGCTGAAGCTGAGACAGGGAGAAAGCAGGATCACAGGTTGAAGACTCTCTTTAGAAATAAAGTTTTGTTTTTAAAAAAGGGTTATAACTCAGTGGTAGAATGCCCCTGGGTTCAATCCCTAGTGCCACACAGAAAAAAGTGCCTAGAGGGAAATAATTAAAAGAAAAATATAGAAAATCAAGAGATAGTGATGATATAAAGAATGAGGAGAAAGAATTTTCAAGAAAAGTATGCTCTATGGGTCTAAATTTTGCTGAAATTTCAGTGTAGTAAAGAGACAAGCCTGTGCTTAATTAACTTTACAAGCCAGGTCAGCAAAACTATTATAATTGCTATAAAAAGGAAGAAGGAAATCAGAGGGTTGAATGACAAATTTTGACTTAAAAATACTTTTCTTTGTACATTACCTGGGAAATTGCATCAATATGGCAATAGCTAAACCTATGGCCTCCAAACACTATCATATACACATCCATATTAGTAAAGATTATATTAAATATGGTTCTCATGCTTGTTTATTTTAGAACATTACGGATGTAATTGTTGATGGAAATGAACTTCTAGTTCTGTTTATTTGAAACAATGAAGTTGAGAATATATTGAGAATTTGTACAGTTGAAATTAAATCCTGGAACCAGAGAATGATATCTGAGAAGAAATGTTTTGGTTCTGAGAACAATATTATTGCCACCTGTCACCACATCCTTTGCCATAGTTTATTCAGTGTTTGAGATTCAATGAGAGAAACTGTTTTATCATTGTAAAAGTATACAGTAAAAATTTCAGCTATCAAGTATGTATTCAGCTATATATATAATAATAACAACTTACAAAACTGATTCTGCTATTATGGCACTCCACCTCTCCTGATATCTGCTAAAAATGTTTATATTTTTTGAATCTTTTATTCAACAAATAAAAGATTTGTTTTATTGTTGAATAAATTGAATTGTTGAATCTTTTATTTTCCTAAGATTAAGAAATATGTTGCAGGCATTATCACCAGGGATATATAAAAGGAGATATGGAGGTCTCTGGTTTACTATCAATATTTTTAAATACTTAAATACTTAAAAGGAAATTGAATATTTAAGGATAAAGAAACATAATTTATTATTTTGGTTTGGAAGTAAAGTACTGAAAATAATACATTACAATGGGAAACAATGAGAAAATATTTTTTTGGTAAAAAAATATTCATTGATTTATTTCTTATATGTTCATAGTAATGAACAAAAAGAAATTAGATGAGAATGAAGAAATGATGGCAACTGGGGCAGAATGTAATTATATCACCATGGAGTTCTGAGAACCATGAAATTGAAGACTGAGTATAATAAGTATTTCAGACTTTCAGAGGACATACATTTAAAAGTTCAGGTACAAAGAATGTATTAATTCATGTCTCAGAAGTGGACAATGATTGAAGTGGTCAGGAAAGTTTTCAGAGAAATTATTTCTAGTTCTAGTCTTATTCTCACTAGAACATTTATCTAGTGAGAATAAAATCTGTGATATGCCTCAAGTATTATTTCAGGTGCCTCTGAGTTTTGTGGAAATTAAATCAAAGTAGAATCTTTAGATTAGCATGTAAATAGAACATTTAATAAAATGGAAATAAGACACAAATCAATAGGAAAATTAGAGTCTCACAGAATTATAATAATAATATCAACTAAGACATGATTTTTAAACATTCAAATTATATTTCTGTGAATACATGCATAACAAAAGTAATGAATGCATAGTTTCACAGTTTGGTGTTAAAGTTTACAAATAATTGTAAACTTTACAGTGTAAAGTTTACAAATAACATTGCAAAAATGCATGTCATCATACAATTTCTGTATCATAAAGAAAAAGAATTTTCGATTTAAAACATATGCAGCAAAAATCTGTAAAGAGAAACTGAAAAAAGAGACAAGAAAATGATTGTAAGTGTGTACTTCACTGTTTTATATGAGGTCTTCTGGCTGAAAAAATGTCATCCCAGGTATCTTGGTCAACATTCTCACTGCTATAATCCAAAAAACCTGACCACACAGCTTAGAAAAAGGAAGGTTTATTTGCTCATAGTTTTTGGAGATATTGGGGTTAAGTTCATGTGAAACCAGGGTCTACAGAGTTCAGAGCATGGTGGCAGGAAGCAGAGAAAAGGAGAGTGCAAGGATTATGCTCTCCCATTTTGGAGGCTTGAAATACAGAGCCAACAAGCAAGGGGATTCAGAGACCAAAGCACAATCCCTATGGCCACACTCCCAGTGGCCCACCTTCTCCAGTCACACCCCATCTGCCTAGGTTACAATCCAGTAAATTCTTTACAATGGATTTATCCACTGATGAGATTAGAATTCTCATTACTTAATTATATAAACTCTGAACATTAATACATGAGTGCCACAGGGACATTCTATAACTAACCATGACATCAGAAGACTAAAATTAACTTTAGGTGGGGTTGTTTGACTATGACAAGAGTATTTTGAGTAATTATGAAGGAATAAAAAATGTCCTAAAATAATGAAAATGGACAAATTGTTTACATATTTTCTGAAAGGGAAAAGACTATGATATCACATATAAAATCAATTAATATTCTGAAAAAGAAAAGTTGTCCACTAGAATCCAAATGAATCCATGAGGAACACATACATGATATTTTCTGTTCAATATTTTGAACCTTGTGATACCTTTGTAGTAATTATATCAGAGAGAGATTGAAAGCAGGATTATAGATTTGTTGGACAAATGTTACTGAGATATTGTAGAAGCTATTAAGTAATACAGTAAATGTTTAAAAATATACCAGTAGAAAAGAGGAAAAGAACAATTTTATTATGGAAATACTATGTAGACTTAAAACAACTCTGTGAAATATGTACATATATAATATACAGTATATATATTATATATATATTACAGTGATAAAATTGAGTCTTGTAGAAAATTATTATACTATAGTGGGTCATTCAGCTGGCAATGGAAACACCGAGATTCAAATCTGCATTTTTCTTACTCTTTTTTTTTTGTGGTGCCGGGGATTGAACGCAGGGGCATTCTAACTGCGCGCTATGCCCCCCCGGCCCTATTTTTTATACTTTGTTTTGAAACCAGGTCTCATGAAGTTGCGGAAGGCCTCACTAAGGAGAGAGAGAGAGAGAGAGAGAGAGAGAGAGAGAGAAAGCTGAGTCTGGCTGCGAACCCGGATCCTCCTGTCTCTGCCTCCCAAAGTACTGGGATTACAAGCGTGCGCCACCATGCCCGGCCAAATCTGCATTTTTCTGACTTCAAAACCTGAAATAGATTTTTCTGCCTCAATTACAATCTGGAAAACTAAATCTTTCAAAGATGTGACTAAATGGCTTAAAGGAAAGGACATACATTTTAGAACACACATTTATAGAATGCAACAGAGTAAAAGAAAAAGAAATGCAACAACAAACAATAGCACATTTTATTTATTTGAAAATACATAGAGGTTCATCCATTCATTTATTCATTCATTAAAAACATATTTATTGAACACATACTATCTATCAAGTTTTATTCTAAGTATTCAAAATAAAATGGTGAACAAATTGACAAAAATTTCTGACATTTGATAACTACCCTTAGAGGGGAGAGACAGTTAACAAACATTATAGTTACTAAAATATATAGCATGTAATATGTTGAATTGTGTATTTTGGAGAAAAACTGAAGCATGAAAAAACATGGTCATTTTGGAGAACAGTCAGGCAGATCATTAGAACGGCCTTCTGTAGAAGTGATTCTTCAGTAAAGTAATGAAAAGATGGAGAAAGGGAGTCAACCAGGTAGCTATGGAATAAAACTTCAATGAGGGAGAATAGGATCATTAACAGCTGGAATAGACTTATTTCTAATAGAATCATAGGTGGAATGTTCTCAGTTAAGTCAATGAAAAACTTTAAACCCAAGAGAACAAAGAAAAAAATGTGAAGAAATATATGATCAAAAGTTCAGAAATCTAAGATTGATATAGAAAAAACCTTGGCATATAATAGTTTCCTTTTGAACTAATTCATAATATATTAAATGGACCTCTACAACTTTTTCATATGTGCTATTATTAAATTTTGTCAGGGGAAGTTCAGAGTAGAGTATTGTGCAGTGTTTGGGTTTGGGTTTAGAATGTCCCCTAGACCTCATGTGGTAGACAAGGCAGCCATGATGGAGGCACGACTTGGTTGCTGGGGAAAGGGTGCCTGGAGGTGTAGCCAGGGCAGTGTCTCTCAAGCAGACTGCTAAAATCTAGGTTATTCTCTCTACCCTGCCCCTATCAGCTGACAGATTCTCCCTCTATCTACTTTCTGCCATCATCCCCTAAGGATCTTGATCCTGCTTGGCAGCTGACATAAAATGAACTCTATATACATGGACTGAAACCTTCAGAGCTGTAAGCAAATAAACCTTCCTCTATGTTGTGGTCATCAGGTATTTTGAGTCAGAGTGGTGAAAATCTCAACTGAAACATGCAGTGAAGGTTAATCTTAACCAAAGAAAACTCTGGCCTTTGCCCTTGGCTTCTGAGAAGTGATTTCTAAATCCTTGTAACATGCTCCCCTAGAGTGTCTTTGCTTTCCTGGGAGCCTTAGGCCCTAACATATTGCCTATGTTAGAAATGTATTTATCATAGGGTCTTTGGGCCCCTTGGTATTAGCTCAAATTTCAGAGGTACTGGAGAAAATGGCCAACCACCTGAGCAATGACTTTACATGATCAAGATCCCCAAAACCCTGGATATCTAGGTACAAGAGTTTGCCCATTAGGAAATGCTCCACATTGCTACTCATTATTGCTGGAAGAAGTTACCGCTGATCACAACTCCACCAGAGCACAACTGGAACTCTCTTGGAGTACTCCCTAGGCATTTCTTCTTTCTGAAGATTTTAGTCAATATTCTTTTAGTGGAAAGAAGCATCATTTAGCAAATAGCTTTTGGTGAGTTCCCTCTGTCTTTCTGATGATTTATCATACAAGAGGGTAGTGCACTTTGGGGAATCCATTAAACGTATAATTAGCACAAAAAATGAGGGTTATCTTGGCAACTCCTGAACCTCAAGAATCAAGAAAATAACATAGGGACAAAAACTCAGGAAAAAAATGTGAGTGCAGTAATAAAAGTAATATAATGGCACAAAGAAAAAATTATAGCACAGTTTCCAGGCAAACAGCAGTGTTCGGATCTTGCTTCAGTGAATTAAAAAAGGTGTGCTTAATGATTGGTCATTTGATTAAAAGGCTTGGAAACCAAATAAGAAAAACCCCGATCCTCTAAGAGCTTTCCCCATTTGGCTTGGAGTCCTCTGGTTTAACAGTTATAAAACTTCTGAGATGTTATAATGACTTCAAATGAAGAATCTCAGGGTATGGTCTATCATTCTGGGTGATGATGAGGTGGGTGAAAAATAGTCAAATGGTGTCTATCAATGAGATATTTAAGTATCAAATGTTCTCTCATAGTGGACCCTATGATGTCTAAAGATGGCTGACACATGATCTTACTGCCTCGGGTTCCAGAGAGTATATAGTAGATATTTGGAGTGGACTCTAACTGTATTGATAAAATCACAATTGACACATCCAAAACTTGTTAATCATCATGTAGAGTAAAAAATATTCCAGGGTTGTTGGTCAAGAAGATAGTGTTTTTTATTTGTTTTTTTTTTTTTTTTTTTTT